>JZKD02S1667928.1:62343-110318 GCA_000966675.3 Picea glauca
TGCATCTTATATATGAATTAGTCGGTTAGAGGTTCTAATAAAATATAATCAAAACTGAATATTTGAACACCTCATATGGTGGGACGGGAAAAGTACTTCTTTCTTATTAACCTCACAAAAGTAACTTATAATGGTGATATCGACCATTGCTCCTCGAACCTGGTCCTAGGCTCCTCTTCAACTTTGCACCAGCCGCTTCCACATATGCTTCTCCTCACAAAATGGTTGCAAAAGATTGGGGCAAGGGGAATACAAAAATTGGCAGAGTTTCTTTGCTCTTCTTTTTCTCTCTTTCTTTTGGGACCACTACCTCTTCATTTATAGGCTAGAAGAGGGTAGTTATCTGGTTGAGTGACTGGCTATGGATGGTCAAACAGTTTCGGCAATTACCCGGCAATCTATATTCCATATGCAACTTTCTATTTTTAGTGATTTTGTTAGTATACACAGGCTATAATGGGTTAGCCAACATATACACATGGGCAACAGTGGTGCAGGGCGCATATGCCTTCAAAAGGATGGATTTTTAGAAGAGTTGTTCAATGGTGGCTTGGAAAAAATGGCAAGTGAGATGGCCTGATGCCAGGTATGCATGTCTGGTGCAAATTAGGGTTATAACAGATGCTCCCTAATGTGTGAGGTCAGAAGAGTATCTGATGGACGAAATACATTACCAATCTTCACCAACATACGAAGCGAGTGAGCCCAGGGACTAGAGTTCGGGAGGTGCCATCTGCAAAATAACAATTGTCTCACTGAGGCGGGAATACCCATGCTCGGAATGACATAAAATCATGGCTGCCAATTAAATACACTGCAGATCCATGTCATATAACTATATAAAGTGTAGCCGCAAGCAATACACAACAGATCTACATCTCGAAATCAAAAAGATATACATGTAGAGTATCCATCTTCAAGAAGCAAATGATGTCTGATGGCTAGAGATGAGGCCTTCAGAGCTCAAGCAACAACTTCAAAATATTCATAACTCAGGTAGGAGTGTAGTATGGGTGTATGACTTCACTACCCAGAGGTCTTCGACGGCTTGTCAGGAACATACTAGAAGATCTTGATGATCAGGCTTAGGGCTTCATTGATTTTGAACAAAGACTTGATTAGGCTTTTGGAATGGTTGGGCATTAGGTTAAGAGACAAACTGAAAAAGGGCCGACTCAATCTTGGTAAAAACTTCCCTTGGACAACAACACGACAAATGATGAGACTCAAGTAGCATGGTATTGACATAAGTTCATGATGCATGAGGCAATGCAAACTCTCCATATGTTTGGAAGAATAACCAAACGGAGGAGGACACAGCTCTATGTAGCGAGAACAACTTCCTAAGGTCACATTATTTCCCTAAGCTAGACAAACAAACGAAAGGATGTGCTTTGTCAAAGGGTGAATCATTGTGCTGCCAAAAAAGAAAATACTTTTCCCTTCCTATTTTTGGGGTATATTTGATTTTTTTTGTCTTTTTCAATAATTTTTTGGGAAGCTTGAAAAAGAATAAAAGAATGATACATTACAAAGGAGGAACGAGTGTCACTAACATACTAGTTCCAAGCACAAGGAACACACTAATGTTCAGAGCAAGAAAACATACGCAGGAAAAGGACACTCGAGAAAATCCCTCCATGGGTCAAGGTGTCAAGACGCAGAGGCAAAAAGTGCTACAAGGCTTGCGTATAAGGCATGCTTCAAATGGTTTAGTTGAGGGAAACATGGAGACGACATTAGGCCAAAGACGCAGGAATGAAAATGTGATTAACAAGACATGATGATAACGTCCTTCGACGTAATTTTAACGAGCCCAAAGAAGGTAAGCTCGGCGGTTTTTCATTTCTAGAGAGTCTAAAAAAAACGTAAAAGGAGACTCCACTAGGGTACCTTTTTTGAAGGTAGTCTAGTCGGTTCGAAAAAGGGGTAAACTAGCACCGAAAAGACGTCCATTCAAAACCATTTTAACGAGTGTGATAAAGACAAGATCACTAGGCAATCTTTTCACTTTTAAGGACTCTGAAAAAAACTTAACTATGGACTCGGTATGGGATGTTTTTCTGGACCATTTTAACGAGTGTGAAGGAACAAGGTCACTCGACGATCTTTTCAATTTTAGGGAGTCTGAAAAGAGATTAACTATGGACTCCGTGTGGGTTCCTTTTTCATAAATTTAGTCCCTCAGGCCCGAAAAAGGGTTAAAATTATACCTGAGAATACTCTTCTAGAGAACCGAGGCTCCTAGAGTATAACTTTGTTCATACAGTTGACCATCCAGACAGAAAAAGGGGTAAACTACCATCAGACAGACATGCCTTCAAATTTCAGTTTAGCGAGCATGAAGGGCGACAAGATCGTTTAACAATATTTTCATGTTTAGAGGGTCTGAAAAGGGCTTAAAAGAAGACCCGTTGTGTTTTGGGAGTCCTGAGGGTGAGTTCAAGAGTGATAATGAATCATGCAAATGAGGCTCATACTCATAATCAGAAAAAACTAATAAGGACTCCCGAGCCTATAGTCATTAGTGACGGCATGGATACCAAAAATGCAACCAGGATCTACCTAGGGCATCCATGAAAGGGGGAGGCTCTACCACTGAATTACGACACTTCTAAAGAAGCAATGATGGTTATGTGTCGCAACTCGGTGGGGTTGATCCTATGGAAAAGTGACAAAGACAACAAGATACAGAAAGTGGAGGTGGAATCCTAATTTAGTTGCAACAAGTTGGAAAAATGACTTTTTACCAAAGGACCTTAAAAATGACCCAAATCTCCAAAAAAAATCCCAATACCCAAAGCAACACTTATCGTAACATGCCCTAAGAAACTCTTGAACCATATTACATGATTTTCAATCTAGAAAAAATGACAAAGGGGTCCAAAAAATGACAAAAAGGAGCCAAAAAGTCTATAAATAGAAGCTGACAGCTCATTATTACCATTGCTAATTGAGAAATTAACTAAACAGCCAAAAACACCCCTTTGTCAAAAGAGTTGATTCCGAGAGCTTCAGTGGATGAAACGAACTTTCGCTTGGACCAAGTAAGTACATACTAGCCCCTCTTGCATTTCAATTAGTCATTTGTGCATTTCTTTTTATTTTTCGGGGGGGCACTGACCTTTAAAAAGGTCGGCCCTATGTATATGTGGGTTGTCCTATGACAGCCAGCGTATGCCCGCGTGCAGAGAAAATACTGCATGTGGGCATATGAAACTATGTATACTACAACCCACGTATACCCTCCAACATGCTGAAAAATTTAAAAAATGCAAGAGTTAACCCCCCGTTGAACTTGTCAAATGTTGGATGTATGTTCATTGGAGGGAGAGGGAGCATGAGTACATTGATAATTTGGTTGGAGAGGACCTTGATGCTACTGCCACATTGGCACAGTGTGGTTTGTAGTGTCCATTTACGCAGGCACAACCTAGACTGTTGAAAGCCTTGGTATATTACTGGCACCCGGATGCATAGGCATTCATGCTTGAGGGACAGTCGTTGACTCCAATGACTGAATATATCTACTTTCTGACTGGCCTCTCAAGGAGATGGGAACCAGTCAACTTTTGCACGTTTCCATCTGGGCCTCACAACATCGAGGAGTTGATTGGACTCCATTGCGAGGCTAGCATAGACAAAGTAGGCACACAGGTGTCGATAAACAAGATTTCTAACCTATTGTTGAAAGCGATAGTTCTACTCATTGGGCGGATCACTAGATCTGCATGTTTACATCAAGCTTCCCGGGCGCACATGAATTGTGTGGTTCAGTGCTTAAATGCACAAAGTTTTGACTGGAGCACCACCTTACTAGATTGTATGAAGAGGCAGTTGACATAGTGTCGTATGCGGAGACACAAAAAATTTGGGTTTGGGACTATTTTGTGTTCCTTTTTCTTTGATAGGGTACCAAGTGTCAATCCTAGAGAGACAATATGAGGGCATGAGCCCTCTCTCCCAGCGTTATGCAAATGGGCGACGTTGTTGCCGCAACAGGGTGGGGGGAGGACTATTGAGGCCTTCGACGACAATTTTTTTTCTTGGTGGGTACGACAGATTCTGGCCATAGAGGACTACCCCTATGTCGGGATCAACTATTATAGAGATCCTGACATGCCTGTACCTCTCGGAGAGGAGCGAGGAGAGATGGGTAAGTTTGTTTTTTTGTTTTCAAAGCTATTTAATTTTTATGTTTTTTTTCATATATATCATGTTTTTTGTATACCAGAGTATCTAACACGTATGTATCCGTTATGTGCAGATGTGGGGCCGGTGTGTCCAGCAGACTTCGCGAGGACTAGGTGGCGTCCTCGACCAGAGGCGGGACCATACATGGTCGGTGGACTAGCAGCAGCAGGGGGACATCCAGTCGGAAAGGCTGAGAGAGTTTTGAGGTGGGTGGAGTGGAACCTCACCGCTCTTACTCGTACATTTCCTATGGCAGAGATCGAGGATCTCCCACCATCCATGCAGACTCACGTTGTCGGGGTACCACAAACCTGGGTCCAGCATTTTCGACATTTGGCCAACATCATTTTTCACTATGGCAGGGCCAATAGGCCCCATCCTTAGTTAGGCTAGACTTGTTTTGTGTCGAGGGCACCTTTTGTATATTTTTTAGGGCATAAGCCCCGTGACTCTTTACTAGACACATATTTTTTGAGGTGCTCGCGCCCACCTATGTACTCTAATACTTTGCGATATATATATATATATATATATATATATACATCTTTTGTGTATTATGGATTGCATTTATTTACAAATGTATTTACATGTGTGTGTGTGTGTTTTTTCTTACATTTGTGCAATATGTCAATCTAATATATGATTAGCTAGAGTATCTGTGATTTGATTCAATCTCCTAAGAACATGGATATACGTAATGTAATCAAAACTTCATTCTAAGATACGTACCCTAAGGAATCGTCGGTGCAGAGCAGGATCATAAACGCGGTAAACTCCATTTAATTGAGACACAACACGCTGAGCATCTAAGTAGACTCAGAGGTAAGAGATACCATGAGACAAAGCGTCACAAAGCAACTCTAAGATTGCATTGTATTCGACAACATTGTTTATGGTGTCACCTAAACAGATACCTCCTGAAGATAGCAACTGGCCTTAAGGTGTGAAAATCACCCAAGCTGCGGAAGCAAGCCTCCGAGTGTGTCGGCTAGCGTCATCCCCGAACCCAATGAACACCTCTAATTCACCTGATATCTGCCACAGTGAAAAAGATGACATCAAAAACGACACGTCCATAAAACTAAAAAGATAAAAACTACAAAAACAAATGTACAAGAACTATACATATGTTACAAGAAGTCACCCGAGGCAACCCACCTATGAGTAATACTTCTTGAGGTAGAGCCCATTTCTAGGCTCCGCCAAAGAATTTCCCTCAAATTCCACCAGATGATAAGCACCCTTCTTTAGAACCTCTTTCATGATGAAGGGTCCGAACCACATGGGTTTGAACTTGCCTACCCCTAGGGGGTCCTTATCTTGGTCATAAACCAGGACAAGGTCGCCTTCAAAGAAAATCTGAGGGTGAACGGACCGATCATACTGACACTTGATTTTTTTCTTGTGAGCCTCATTAACCAAAGCCGCATCATGATGTTGCTCATTTAGTTGCTCGAGGTATAATAAACGCTCTTCAAGTGGTGAAGTGTCTGGCAATAATTATACTGCCAACTTTAGAGACGAGATCTGGCACTCTATGGGAAAGACTGCTTCCAGCCCGTAAATGAGTTGAAAAGGTGAGAAACCGGTTGTAGTCTTAACAGACATTCGGTAGGCCCATAATGCCTAGTATAACATCAAATGCCAATTTGACTTGGCTGAATTGATCGTTCGTTGTAGAATGGTCTTAAGAGATTTATTTACAGCTTCCACCTGACCATTCACTTGTGGGTAGTAGGGTGATGAATGTTCTTGCCTCAACCCAAGCTTTCATGTTAACTCAGACATCATTTTGTTCTGAAAGTGACTGCCATGGTCAGTGACAATCTCTCTCTGGATGTCGAACCTTGCTATTATCTGGTTGAACAAAAAGAGAGTTGCAGTCTTGCCATCATCTTTGAACGTTGGCATAGCTTCGACCCACTTGGTGAAGTAGTCTATTGCTACAATTATATAACGGTGCCTCCTTGTTGAAGGGAGGTTGCATGTAGTGTAATCAATTCCCCACTTGGTGAAGGGACCAACGGTAATGACGGGAAACATGGGAGCGGGGTGTGCCCTTATCTTCCGAGAGAAGATCTGACACTGGTGGCACTTCTTGACTGATTCAACACAATCTTTGATTAATGTCGGCCAAAAGTAATCAGCTCATAGAATCTTTTGGGTTGTTTCCAACCCAAACAAATGACCGCCACATGCTCCAGTTTGGAAATTGTTAAGCACGATTTCTACTTCTTCATGAGTGAGACATCGGCGAAGGATGAAATCTACACCTCAACGATATAAATTGTCCTCGAGTATGAGATGGTTCTTGGTTTGATGGCGTATACGACGATGCTCATCACGAGAAGCAGAGGCAGGGCACTTCAAAGTCTGGAGATATAAAAGTACATCTCCATACCAGGGATATTGAGACACGATGAAAAACTTGTCTCCTTTAATAAGAAACTCTTTGGGCATAACATCACCTGACTCGACCGGAAGTTCCAAGATGAGTTCTGCAAAGACCAATGACTTTTTGGATTTCACCAAAACAAAATCTAAGTCAAATTCCTGGAGGACAACTATCCATCTACTAATCTTTCCGCCAATTACTCGTCGTGTCAACACGTACTGAAACGGATTCACAATGGCAATAACGGTGGTCTTGTGAAACATGATATAATGATAGAACCGTTGTACAGCATGAACTGCTGCCAATGCAAGTTTTTCAACGTGGGAATAATTAAGTTATGGTCCAACCAAGCCTTGGCTCAGGTAATAAATCACATATTTTGAGAAGAAATGATCCTCCTGAACCAAGACCATACCGATGGTCGACTCTACCGCAACCAAGTACAATAAGAAATCTTTATTATAATTCGGTGGTCGAAGTAGAGGGGTAGTCGTAAGGGCGCGTCGAAAGAGCATTGAGCGACTTCATCCCAATGAAAAGGAACGTCCTTGTTTAGTAAATGCATAAATCCCTTCGTGATCTTGACGTAGTTTGCAATGAAACATCGTAAAAGGTTCACTTTTCCCTGTAAACTCTGAAGTTGAAGGATTGTGCCCAGTGGAGGAAACTGAACTATTCCCTCAACTTTGAGAGGATCGACCATCATCCATGTTGTCCAAACTATGAAACCTAGCAGATGACCCGATGTCACACAAAAAATGCATTTGTTTGGATTCAAGCGAATCCGGTAGTAGTGACATCTCTCAAAGATAAGTTAGAGGTGTGTGGGATGATCATCTCTCTTATGAGATCATGATGCTAAATCATCAAGGTAGGCCTCGACTATATGCTTGAGATCATAGAAAGTAAAAGACATGGCCCGTTGAAAGGTAGCTCCAGCATTTTTTAGACCAAAAGGCATCTTCCGATAAGCGAATGTACCCCATATACAAATAAAAGTGGTTTTGTGTTGGTCTTCAGGTTTGATCTGTATCTAATTTTATCCCGAAAAACCATCCATGAAAAAAAAGGCCTCGCAACCTGGGCATTCATCGATTATCTGGTCAATAAATGGTGTGGGGAAATTATCCTTTGGACAAGCTTTGTTCAAATCATGGAAGTCCATACATATGCGAATTGTACCCTATTTTTTGTCAACTGGAACGGGATTTGACACCCATTGAGTCAAATGAACGGGGTAGATAAAACCCGCTTTGAGCAGTTTCTCTACTTCAACCTTAATATTTGTTGCTTTCTTAGGATTGACCGAGCGAAGATTCTGTCGGACCGGCTTAGCACCAGGATAAGTCATGATTTTGTGTTCGACAATTCTTGGATCAATGCCTGGCATTTCCTCACAAGACAAGGAAAAAACGTCGCGGAATTCTTTAAATAAATCCATGTAGATTCGAATCTCCTCAGGGGAATAGTCATCTCCAATGAGAATATTCTCCAGGACGCCAGGGGTTCTAGAGATATCAATAGGTATCATTTCAGCGATGATCGCCATATTACCTTCAACGTAAACAATGTGTGTAGACAAGGGATTGATAGGACAAGACCTATCTCCAGTCATAGTCAAAGTGAAATCTCCTACTTCAATTCTTCTTAACTCTGGGAGGAAATAAGATCTGTGATGGAGATCATCCCAGGTTCTATTTGGACTAGTCATTGCTTCAATAATTGCTTCGTCTGAAGGCAAGACTAAGTCTAAAGAATCAGTATCGACAAGGGAACCTTGAGCCCAAGTAGGCTCGAGAATCAGATCTAACTCCTGTGTGGGAGTCGAATCAGGGTCGACGGAAGCTTGTTGGACTATTGCGTACGCAAATTTTGTCGCGAACAAGGGCATGGATATACCATGGTGCCCTGTCCCTTCCATTGTGGCCGATGGGGAAGGAAGAGTCCACAGATTGTTGAATTAGGTCGTACAAAATGACGAGACTTGAAAATTTTCAACCTTAGGCTGGTCTGAAATGAACTTAACATCACTGGAAGGTGGTGGGTAATCGAAAGTACCCATCAAAGGTGGGCCCAAACCAAACCCTATGTTGACGATGTTGGGTTGAGGGTTATCAATCATCAGGACCGTGGATGCCCCTGATGAAGGGTCAGGACAAGAGAAAGACAACTGATCAATGGTCACAATCCGACCCTCGTGTGGAAACAACAAGACCCAGAAAACTGTAGCAACCATTGCTTGCATAGCATAGGTCTAACTCCTTCCTAACAAGAGATTGCAGTTGAGAGACACATCGACCACTTCAACCTCGACGCACACGGTCTTCCCCCCTAACTACATGGGAAAAGAGGGGATGATTCCATGTGGTCGGAATGAACGACTGTCAAAAGAGGTAAGAAGAGTCAGTGATGGAGACAAAACAGGTTGGCCCATGGCCTTCCAACACACCAACGACATCACGCATGTCGAGGTGCCCTCATCAACCACCGTGCGAAAAATGTTCCGAGTAAAAATTTTCGTGGTGTAAGCCACTACTATATGAAACGCCATGTGTTAAGGGAGACGAGGTTTTAAGTCGGTCGTATCAAGAATGATCGTACCTGGATTACAAGTCTCAACAGATCCTAAGGCAGCTAACAGAGCCTTTCTCTGGGAAGGGCAGCTCTGGAGGACCTCCAAAGAAGACATCGCACAAGGGGTTTGAGTCAAATCCTCCACCATAGAGTAATTATGGGCGGCCCTTGCATTTGGATTGTGAGAAGCTTTCTTGAATGCACCTTTTGGGATGCATGTCATTGTTTCGCATAATGTCTTCTCAATTTGGAGAGGAAGAGGTGGGTTTTCAGCTTCTTTACTCTTCTCAGAGGTGTTTGGCATTCCGTAATCATGCGCTCTAGTCGATATATAGGCATCATATTTCATCATATACACATTTACGGACGAAGAATTACTCGAAGACGAAGGGGGTCCTTGACTGCCCCCGTCTGTGCTCGGAGAGGATTGAGTTAAATGTTTCCCATGTTGAAATGGGTTCGTTAACACAATAGGTTGTTGTTGCGCCAATAACTTTTGGGCCTCTGCAAGCTGAGGGCACTAGTGAATCGGGTGGTTTTCCTTGCATAGGTTACATAGATACTTCGACTTCTTCTTTTCTATGTTGCCTATGCCAGCATTATCAATAGGTTTCTTATCCCCCTTACCCTTCTTTCATTGTTTTTTCTTTCCGTCAGGATGCTGGGTGGCCTTCGGGTTTGTTGATTGCACATTGTGTACATCTGATGTTTGAGTAAGGGGGGCATCCAGACTAGTGGTCTGGCTGGCCACTTTCTGTTGTATCAACAATTGTTGCAATTGTTTTAACAATTGTTCAGCGAGCTTTGTTTGTGTTGAACTGACAATACCATCGGCATGTGGTCCAACTCTCTATCTGGTTTTTTCAAGTATTGACCGCGGTGCATCTAGAAAAATTTCGTAAAGTAAACCAGACTGAGAGTAAATCAGCTCTAGTTGTTGAGCTCTCATTATTGCATCTTCTTCATAAAACACTCTCGACATTGCGACGTCTTTGGATAACTAAGGTACCAAATACTTAAGGAACCACTCCAGCAAGAATGCTGGTGGGACTGGCACTTTTATCAAACTCTTTCGGCATCTCCATTCTCAGATTTTATCAGAGATATGGTCTGCCTTTGTCTGCTCAAAGTTGGCCAGCAATTTGGTGTCGGCATCGTATCTCACAGGTAATTGGAAATGGTTTAAGAAAGTCATTGCCAATTGACCGAAGGAAGAGTATCTCAAGCAGTCAAGCTCAATGTACCATTTCGCAACACTCCCTATGAGAGTGCATTGAAACAAACGCAATTGGACGGAGTCATCTTTCAACTAATTGGACGAGCACTATAGATGAAAGGTAGTCACATGATCGCCTAGACCTTCATTAGGCTTAGCTTCTAACTTTGGAATGTCTGAAAGAAACTTGGTCGACATAGGAGGCCAACGCGGATCGTTACATATGGGGTCATTCAATAAACTTGTCAAGTCTGGAAAGTGCAGAGTTTCCAGAAACGATAGTTTGTGCTGTTGATTGTGACCAGGGAAAAAGGGGTCTGGAGTTTGGTTGGCACCAAGTTGCCAGGAAAAGTTAGGTTGTTGGCCAGGGTTCTGATAATAACCATGGCCTTGACTAGTGTACAGATTTTGTGCTTGTTAATATGTCATCGGTTGACTTCTGTAATAGGACATGAAGGGCTGGGCTTTCGTTGCATTCCAAGGATTTTCAGAAGGTTTTCCCCCTGTCGATCCGTCGGTCATAGGTGTCGAGCCTTGCCCAGGGTTCCATTGGCTATGGAAGGGGTTGCCTCTGATTGGCATCCTTGACAAGGGAAATGATCCTTGTCATGGATTCCATGGTCCTTGTGAGGAAGGAACTCCTAAGTTTGCCCCCTGTGCAGGAATAGTACCATGTACAGGATTTTGTTGTCATAATCAGGGTTACCCCCGGCCAAGAAGGTAGTCAACGAGAAAGCATTGTTACCAAACGCGTCGAACAAAGAGAACGGTGTCGAACCAACTGGCATGTTATAAGAAGGAAGTACTTGACTACCTGCTCCAAATGAACTAAAATTTACGTTCGGCCCGGCGGGATGCTGATGAGCACCGTCGAGCGAAGGGGACGAAGGAGGTATATGACCCCCTCCATAAGAGAAAGCGTTATAAGAAGTTGAAGTGCCCCCCGTGGATCCTTACAAAGGAGCATTGGAGCTCCCTGCCCCGAGACCTAAAGTCTATAGAGTGGAGTAGGAAAGTATAGGGCTTGTACCAAAGTCAGGCAACCTGTCTGAGAACGGAGGGCCTATCGCATTCTGGGTAAACAGAGCAGTGATCGCCGCCATAGACGAAATTAGACCATTGCCCAAGGTAGATGTAGTCAAGACCATAGTGGTCCAGACTGGCGACGGTTGGTTAGGAGGTGGAACACCCCCTGTAGTGACAGTCGTAGAGGGAATATGAATATTCCCTAAAGAAGTCACAACATTTTCTTCCATCATTGCTTGTGACACTATCAGGCACTCATAAGGATAAACGTGTACAACGACGGGTATCGATAGATCAGTGTTCGAAGGTTTGTACGGACCAAGAGCTTCCACTCCAAGGTCTGAAATGGTTGGTTCCTCTAGAATCGAATGTTCTCTCGGATATGGGTTAGGCACAGTTTCCTATGACCTGGTCACCTCAAAAGACTCTTGCTGGTCTAGTCTTCGCCTTAGCAGTGACGGGGTGGCTCTAGATTGACAGGTGGCAGGCCAAGAAGCCTTCATGACCGACGGAGCTCCTGATCCTCCACTGTGTGAGAATATTAATGACACACTAGGGCTTTCTATTAACGTTCAAGAACCTACAAACATTAGAAAAATTCCCTATGAGATTAGACAAGCAGATCACTAGCTAGTTGGAAGAACAGTTACACCATCCAACACTAAAGCAACTTACCGGTGCAAGTGCAACTCGAATATGGAAGCACCCTCTAGATATAATCTACAAAGTGTGGCCCAATCTATGTCCAAGGTACCATGGTATACCCCCGCAGACACCTGTGTAAGTCTCTAAAATAAAGGCCACTAGGTTGCCAGTGCGCGAACAGTCACCAGGCAGATACAGTCGACAGTCGGGTGGACCGCAATGAGCAGGGTATCAAGCTCGAAACCTATCAAGGGTATCAAAAGAAAGTGTTTCAGAAGACAAATGAGGACCTCAAACAAATTCGAGACCCACGAAGCTCCGTGGCAAATGCGATCAATGGAATCCCAAGATAAGCCCTCTATATGTGTTCCCCACTATGCTTGGTCCGACTTTGGAGGGGTTATCTCCGCTACCTTTCCGAACGTGACCTCGTGTTTATCCCATGTGTTAGAGGGGGGTCCCAGATAACTTCCATGATACTAGACTTTTAGCACTCCCTAGCACAGACTCTTATGTGTGTTTTTGTAGCCTTGAAGAGTTTCCTCTCCAATCCTAAATCAAGGCTCTAGCCTAGACTAGTTGATGGACCCTACAATCATAAAGTCTAGTTGATTTTAATTAATTGTTAATTTTAGTGGCTATCTTAAGTCAAAGGGAACGGAAATGAAACCAGTGATGTTTTTAAGAGACGAAAGAGAAGAGCATATACTGAAGTTGAAAAAAAACTACTTCCTCTTCATAAATTCTGATTTGCACATTTTAAACTCTTTAACCAACTTTTCAAACTACTTTTTTTTTCTAAGATATTTTAACAGAAAACTCAAAACAAGCTTGTGCTCGACTACAAGCTACTTATTGTCCTAAGTCAATCAGACAAGAACTTATTAAAGCATGCTTTTTCCTGATTGCTAATGTAAACAACCAACTACTTGACCAAACAAAGAAAGTGAAATTTATATTTTTTTATTATGCCTCCAAAAACAAGAAATTTTAAAATGTATTATTTTCTTCTTTTCAAAAGAAAAAAGGGAAAAATAAAGACAAGACAAAACCAATAAATGACTTCTGGCTCTCCTGCAGTTCACAAGGAGTCACTGACCCAACCCAAAAAGGCAGATCAGAAAAGACTCACAATCTCATCCAAAAACCTAATAAAGAAAAACAAGAAATCTTTTGAAGAAAAAGAAAGCTACACTGAAGTCAAATCTAGGCTACAAACTGCTATGACAGAGACCAGGGCTAGATCAAGAAAACCCCTGAGAAGTGTGACTCTTGACAGGGAAGAGGATGACTGCCTCCAAAAAAAAAAAATCTCAACAGGCACGCTACTGACACTTAAACAGCAAGCGTATGTACGTGGGTTGTCCAAGGGCAGGGCGTGTATGCACGTGTGCAGGCCCATTATAGACCACGTGCACCTATGCAACTCCTCAAAAACTAAAAAACAAGCAGTCAAGCATAGGCAGGGAGTACTGATATTGAAAACCAAAATCCCTTAAAGACACATAAACTTACTTTTATAAAGAAGATGCAAGGAAACTTTGACAAAACAAAGCTAATCTGAGATCATATCTAAACTACAGACTGCAACAATAGAGACCAAGAATGGATCAAAAAACCCCTGAGAAGGATGAATTCTGACAGGGGAGAGGATGACTGCCTCTTCTTTAAAAAATATTTTCTAAACCCAAGCACTCTATTGACCCTTCAATAGCCCGCATATGTACGCGGGTTGTCTAAAGGTAGGGCGCATATATACATGCTCAGGCCTTATATAGGCCGCGTATACCTTTGTGACTTCCCGAAAAATAAAAATCAATCTAGCAATCAAAGAAGGGAGTACTGGTATGGAAGACTAGAATCCCTACAAACTCAGACTCTTGCAGAAACTCAGAAAAAAGGTCATCAACCAATTTAAAACACCAAAAAAGTATCCCCAAAAACCCTAGAGATCTTCCCTAGTATGGTCACCAATTCTGTTGTGGGTGGGAAAACCCCCTATGGACTAGAACTAAGGGTTTTGTAATGCATGTAGAAATGACCATCTAAAGTCTCCTACTTTTTACTATCAGCCCAGCATAGACCCCACATTCAAGCATAAAACACAAGGATAAAATGATCTAGTAACTCTACCTTGAACTTCTGCATTTGGTGTTGATCCTTTCGTGTTCGGTAGCTTCTTGAATGCAATTTTCCTCTGAAAGCCAACCTGCATTCATAAACAGACAAACAAATAACTCCAAACATGCATCTTATATATGAATTAGTGGGTTATAGGTTCTAATAAAATATAATCAAAACTGAATATTTGAACACCTCATATGGCGGGACGGGAAAAATACTTCTTTCTTATTACCCTCACAAAAGTAACTTACAAAGGTGAGATTGGCCACTGCTCCTCGAACCTGGTCCTAAGATCCTCTTCAACTGGGCACCAACTGCTTCCACATATGCTTCTCCTCACAAAATGGTTGCAAAAGATTGGGGCAAGGGGAATACAAAAATTTGCAGAGTTTCTTTGCTCTTCTTTTTCTCTCTTTCTTTTGGGACCCCTACCTCTTCTTTTATAGGCTAGAAGAGGGTAGTTATCTGGTTGAGTGATCAACTATGGATGGTCAAACGATTTAGGAAATTACCCATAAATATGTATTACGTCTGCAACTTTCTATTTTTTGTGCTTTTGTCAGTATACGTGGGCTGTAATGGGTTAGCCAGCATATACACACGTGCAACAGTGGCACAGGGCGTGTATGCCTTCAAAAGGATGGATTTTTAGAAGAGTTGTTCAATGGTGGCTTGAAAAAAATGGCAAGTGAGATGGCCTGATGCCAGGTATGCATGTTTGGTGAAAATTAGGGTTATAAAAACATTAGATATTGCCTCCATAAGTTAACGACAAGATTGATTATGTTATCCCTATATTATGGGTAGCACAACCATTTCATGGTGCATAAGTTTATGACAAGCTTGATTATGCTATCCCTAGATCACGGGTAGCACAACCATTTCATGGTGCATACTTCTCTAGAGGAGTATGATATTATTCCTCCATCTAGAATTACTACTATACTTATTCCATCTAAACATGTCGTTATGTGAATTGCATTGCCATTATCAAGATCTAGCACACTTATGATAAGTGCACTTATACGTGGGTGATTTATTCTTTGTAAATGCCTCCTCAAATCATACTCATCTAATAAATTTCATCTCCCTTCTTGATGAAGTTAGTAATGGGATTCACATTCTAGGGTGACCCTCTAATGAACCAGTGGTGTGTGGACTATATGGGTTAGTCCCCACTCTTATCAAAACAAGATATCCTGACAATTCTTATTTACTCAAGTATTCCTATAGAAATATACACTCACACACACAAGGTTAATATCAACCAATGCCTTAGTTCTTGCACCATTGTGCCCATGTCATGATCCATTTCAGTGACTATCATGGAGGGTCTAACATGACTCCCTAAGGTATCATTACCCTATAAGATTCACACAACTTAACTAGCAATCATCCCATATGTATACACATCGGGTCATAATCTATCCCTCCTTTCTCATATGATGATCCATACTTTTGAGTGATTATGGCCTCTTCAACCCTCCTAACAAATCGATTTTTTCCTTCAATTAATATAGGAACTTTGACTAAGGGACCCATTTCCCCTTGATATGAATTCCACTATGTACAAAACATCGTATTGAATAAGCAATCACTCTAGACTCGTCTTATTATTCTAGTTAGTGCAACCATAATAACACATCATCACTTATGAACATTCACCAATACAAAACTAACCTCATAATTTATGAAAACCCAATAAGTTGCAAGTTTATTGTTACCTTTGCCATGCCTCCACTTTCTCATTCTAGTTTAGTTTTCATTACCCGTTGATAGTTTATTAAACTTGGAATCCCATATGATGCTATGTAATTATAGATTTGTTTCCTTGAAAATGCCCCCTAATGAGGTTATCATTGGAGAGAAAAACCTTTCAACAAGCATGATATTATAACTAAACAACCTTCTTGCAAAGGATAGTATACAATGGTGCTCCACTATGACTAATCATCAAACAAAAAATATCAACAATAAAGTCATGCATGTTGATGAGCCTTGAAATTGTCCTATTTTTCTCATCTTTTTCCTCTTCATTTACCCACCATAAGCCCCAAACATTCCATTTGGGTACATTATCCATTGCCAATATAATATACTGGAATTATAGTTATTTTAGCTTATCTAGTTATTACTTGTGAATTGATTTGTTTTGACATATTTATGAAGAATTGTGATGGAATATTTGGGTTCCATGTGTCATTTGATTTGAATGTGTTAAGTAGATATGCTACATAATGATTTACCAATATTGTTCATTGTATTTGTTCATTGTATTTGTGAGAACTTATGTTTTGTTGTAAAGACCTCCTCATGAGGATTACAAAATTTCCATTGCTCAAAATAATGGTTAAATGTTATTAAAACAACATTCATCTTAACTAGTATAGGCTATAGAGTTATCCCGAACTCTACAACCCAGGAAGAAAGGTGTAAAAGTGTGTCAAACTCTATAATGCATCATAAAAACTTAGCAAATTGTTAAGGGGATATGATTTGTAAGAGAAATCAAAGAAGGAAGATAAATATGGATTTCAAGAATTGGTTAATCAACAACTAACCATACACCTCTGGTAACTACCAAGAAATATTCTAGAATTATTGAGGGAAAGATAGTTAAAGGGAGTCTTGAAATTCCCTCGGATCCATTTTGAGAGATCCAAGAAATCCCCAATGTTTATATGTATCTTATTAACTCAATTTAGGTTAGCTTTTATTTTAGTAAAGTAGTATTCAATCCATAAGTTACACAGTATTTGTAATTCCATTTTTTTAATTAATGAAGAAACTATTATAGTTGAATTCAGTTACTATTTTGATGAGTTACTGTTTCAATTTAGGGATTCATCACTCCTTTTTAAGAAAGGACCCACTCAAGGAGGTGAGCCATTAAATGTACGACTATTATGTATGTTTTCATGTTGCATTGTGTTGTGTGGTTGCATTTTCCAACACTATAGTTTCTTTTATTGTTTACTTTCAACAACACATATTTTCCTTTCATTCTTGTTATCATTCTACTTTCCCAACATTATTCAGTTTCAATGATGTGAAACAAATGATTATGGTTTAGATTATAATGTTATTTTAAATACCTGCGCTATATAGTTTCAACAATAATTGAAGGAATGGTTAGGGTTTAATTGTGATTTTTCTTTGAATGGTTTGCTATGGAATGAATTATTTAGCCAACATGAAATTAATAATTGTGTTAGTTTTGTCAAATCCTGCTAGTGCGATTGGTTTCGATGGGCCTTGTAGTAGTATAAGAGAAAGTATGAGATAGTTATCAATAGTTCCTTACATAGAGAAACACATACTATAACATCATATAGAAGAGCACATAGTCATATAGATAGACATACACAAGAGGTGAAAGAGCCAACAAAGATTTTTATTGTACTCAGAATAGTCACTTATCTGTACATTCCATTACATAGCCATGTATGTGTGTGTGTGTGTGTGTGTGTGTGTGTGTGTGTGTGTGTGTGTGTGTGATATTATGTTAACAGTCGGTAACATTCTTTAATTTTCAAGTCAGTCGGCTCCAACTGTCTATTCGACTGACTTCCTAACCAACGAATCCAATTAACTTGGTTAGTCAACTGGCAGGTCTAATCAACAGAGCCGACTATCCCCTACAACATCTCTCCCCTCCTTAATTCCTTGCTCGTCCTGAGCAAGAGGTAAGTGTGGAAAAATACCAAAAAAATCTACAATGTGTTTTTTTTGCAGTTATTACAAAATGAGAATGAGAGAGAGAGAGAGAGAGAGAGAGAGAGAGAGAGAGAGAGAGAATGAAAGAAGATGTTGGTGTTGAATCATGTTGGGATTTTTGTGCTTCATGGATTTTCTAATGGTTTCACTGGTGTCAAATCTTGAGGAACCTCCCATTCATATATTCTTACATCAGTCGGTAGAGGTGTTACTTTTGATGGAACATGCGATTCCTCGGACCCTTCAATGACTATCTCTAGGGTTCTGGATTAATGACATATAGTTGGCATGTTCGATTCGAAAGGTGCAGGGTTGAAAAACTGAAAGTTTTATCGGTAAGTTGATGGTACCTCCAACTACTCTGCAGGTGAATGTGGTAACCTTTCAAATGTTGTTTGATAAATGGTCAGAGCCAAATGCAACAAGTACTTGGAGAACATTCACCATTCCTCAACTGAATGTTGTGCTTCCATCTCCATTTTCTTCATTTGCCCAAAAATTTCTAACTTATCTGTTAAGGAGGCTTCATGTACCAAGGTTGACTCTGGGTCAAGAGTTTTCTTCTTTTCTTCAGTTTTCTATTTTATTTTGTCAAGGTGCCTAGCTGCTTGATCTGTTACCATTCGGGCTTTGCTTGCTTCTTTCAGCCATTCTCTTTCTTGTCGTATTAGGTATACCTCGACTACTTTTTATTTTTCTAGCTGGTTGGATATAACTTGTTTGGATTTTGCATCGGTAGCAAGAAGTCGGGTTGTTCTCAAGTTGATGATTACATTTTTCTATCCTTTGAGTTTTTTTTATGTGGTATAAAAGTATGTTGGCTAGTTGTTGAGTATTGTGCTTAGAGTGGCTTCATGTGAGTTGGCTAGTTCAACTTGTTCTTGGACCACCTTAAATTTCTCCAATTCAAACTGCAAGATTGTTTTTGTTTGTTGAACTAACCCAGATTGATTATCTATTATTACCCTATTGTGCATCTACTTGATATCTTTATTTTCTTGATTCAGGTGCCGAATCTTTTCTTGGTTATTTGCCCCTATATATACCACTACTTCAATCAGAGTTCTCATTGCAACAAGAGGATCGACTCCTTCTGTCGAATGATCGATGCTCGAGTTTTTCTTTGCAAGCATAACATAGCTTTTTTATATCTTTTTCTACTTGTTTCTCCTTTCCCTCATTCACATTCGTTCGCTCAGAGCCTTCTTCCACCTATTTGCTTCTTCTTTAGATACCTCATTGTATAAATCCATTATTTATTCATTTGACGTGATTGTTGGGTCGAATTTTGTCTCTATTGGTGGTTTTGTCTATGTTGGCATGTGTGTGCTTCATTGATGATGTCTTCATGTTCTTTCTCTAATGCACATCGTTGAAAGATGTTGTCGATTTCTAGCTTGTAAAGATATCCATTCATGAGAGTGAATGTTGCAACTTTCATGGCTAGGATTTTTCGTTTATTGGCTGGGGGATTTTTAGGTGCTTTCCCTTCTTCCAAAAAATTTGCAAATTCTTCTAGTTCTTTGGGAACTGCTTCAACCTTGAATAAATTTGCATCTGGTAATTCATCATCTATCCCTATAGAATCTTCCCCCGTTTCAAGTCGAGACAGATGATCTAGGTCGACATTCTTCTTTCCCGATCAGACTACTACTTAAAAGTCAAATTCTTAAAAGAGTAGCCATCGAAATTTTTTCCCTTGATAGGTTGGTTTATTGACTAGATATTCTAGCGTTTGATGGTTTGTGAAAAATGTAAAGGGATTCGCCAACAGATAGTGTCGAAATTTTTGCAAGGAAAAAATAATTGCTAAATCTTCACGTTCAGTTGTCAAATAATTCATTTCTGCTTTATTTAGTTTTCAATTGGCATATGCATTCGGGTTGTCGATGATGTCATCATACGACTGGGCTAAGACCGTGCCAACAACGACATTTGAGGCATCGACATGAACATGCAATTTCCTTGACCAGTCCAGAAATCGAAGGATGGGTGCTTCTACCAATTTTCTTTTGAATAGTTCAAAATATTTTTCACATTCCTGGATCCACTGGAAATCGTCTTCTTTCATTAAAATCTCATTGATTGGGAACGCGATGTCGAAGTAGTGTCAGATGAATTTTTTGTAATACCCCATGTGACCAAGGAATATTTTGATCTGTTTTTGTTTGACTGATGGTTTCAAGTCGAGGGTGATTTTAATTTTTCCATGTCGACTTTTATCCCATCCTTGCATACAATATAGCCCAACAGTATACCTATAGGCATGGCAAAGATGCAATTTTTGATGTTTAAAGATAATTGGATTTTCCTGCATCTTTCCAACATCATTCTTAACCATTAGATGTGGTATTTTAGTAGATTATAGATAGTCCATTCATTGAAGTACATGGCCATTGTTTTATAAATATATTCTTGAAATGCCTTTACCACTATCCTAGAGAAGATTTTTGGGGAGTTTTTTAGGCCAAACGACATGACTTTGTATGCGAATGATCTGAATTCGGAGATAAATGTAGTTTTTCCTTGATCTTCCTTTGTTGTAAGTACTTGATTGTATCTGGAGAATCCGTCAATGAACGAGTAACATTCATGTCCTGTTACCTCTTTGATAATCTCATCACCAAATGGCGTCGGGAATGGATCGGTCACTATGAGTTTATTCAATCCTTGGAAGTTGACACAGATTCTCAATTTCTTTGGGTCATGCTTCTTTGGTTGCAAAACCATGGAGATTTCCCATTCCGACTTTTCAATTGGATATATAATGCCAGTATCTAGAATTGATTGCTTCAATTTCTTTTTGGACAATGGGCTTGTATTTGTGTGTTAGCTTATATGGTTGTTTTTTAACAGGCTTGGTGCTAGGGGTGAGTTTAATTTTCATTTCACCCATCTCTTGTACCAATCATTTGAGATATTTGTAGTCACATGTGAAGACGTCTTGGTATTGTTTTAGTATGTCGACTATTTCCATAGTTTGCTTGTCAGACCAATAGTCACCTATTCTAGCCATTTTTGGTCGATCGTCTATTGAAATGTTGAATTCTTTGGTTTTCATTTCTGCATCCTTACATTAAGGAACTTTTGACTCTTCCAATTGGTGTTATCCTTCCACAAATTTATTTTAACTTGACGGAAAGTTGATTTTTTCAGTATCATCTTTATCTTCCTTTTCTTCCTTAGTTACGAAGTAGACAAATCTTTTTCCTAGAAAACTTATGTTTTCCATGTCTATTTGATGAGCTATGATATTATTTGAATTATGAATCGATCTTAAGTTACAAGTCGAAGTCGATCCCATATCGACTTGAGTTTTTCCTTTTTTTTTTATTTTCTTGGGGACTTGGTTGCTCTAAGAAATTTTTTATCTCTCTTGTTGCATCATGCAACAATGTCTTTTCAGGTCTGAATTCGAAGTCTTTAAGGAAGTTATTTTTTATTTCATTCCAGTAGACTGTGTGTCCAAACACTTCCTCAATTTTATACCATATGTGGGGTATGTCATCCAACGTGTTTGGGAACATGTGAGGCCATACCCTTTCGTCTCTACAACCCGATTTCCTCCATTCCTTCTCGCATTGTTAGATGTGAGTGACTGGGTCGAACCTAGGCTTGAACATCGAGATGTCAATATTGGCTGATATTATTTTCCCACCTAATATTTCGATAAAGTAAAGAGTGGCAGTGGTCCATGTTTCCAGTCAAGGTGAATGTGTCTCCTACCATCGGGTTGCTTGGCCTGTAAATGATTCGACTAGACTTTTCACTCTTCCCTAGTCTTTGACTGACTTGGAAACCTCATCGACATGCATTGATGGAGAGTTTATTTCTCTAAACCACAGAGGTTTCTTCATGTGTGACTGTGTCATAATAAGTGTTGGTGTTTGCTTGAGCTTTCTTTCGGTGACAATAGGTACTACTTGTACTAAGAAGCATGATTTGGATCGTCTTATTGGTATTGCTTCTATAAACCAACATTATTTTTCTTTTGATTCATAGTTTTCCATTTTCCAATTGTATAGTTTTGTATCTGAGCTTTGGCCTATTGAAAATGGAGACCCAAGTAATATTTATCCTTTGTATTTGGGTTCTATGTTATCCTTCTGCTCATTCATGACGTGATATAGTCGGCGGGTTTCATGTGCTTCATCCCATGTCTTGACCCAACGTTTTCCTTCCTTTAGATCCAAGAGGATTATTATTTTTCTACCACTTTCTTTCAATTTGATTTTGTCTCTTTCAAGATAGATTGTGGCCCTCATGTTTCGGCTCCATGGTTGTCCAACTAATGCAAGGTAGGCAGGGATGCCTTCGACTAGGTTGATTACTTCAAATTTGACTCTCGTCGGGATTCCCATTATAGATGTTATTACACTTTTCAGTGTACCAATTGGCTCAATAAACCTCTAATATGTTAACTTAAAAAAATTCATTGTAAGTTGCATAGGTGGTTTCCCAAGACAAACCCATGTTTCTCTTGGAAGAATATTTACTTGGGACCCGAAGTTGACTACGACTTGTTTAATAAAGTTTTCGTCAATTTCAAGGTCAACTTGAGCGTCAAATTCATTTGTTTGTGCTTCTTGTGATAACTGGAATAGACTTTTGATTGGTCTTTGTTCTTCTTTATATTCCCTCAAGATGATGAGTAGATCAATCAATCGACCGACTGATTATTTCTCTTTTAGTAGTTGTAGAAATTATTCTAGCATAGTTTCTTAGATGTTGTCATGTCTTCCTTTGTTATTTTTGTTTTGGTAAATGTTTCTACAGAATTCCATTGCTTCCCTCATTAGTTTGTCTTTGTATTATGGGTCAAGATATGTAGTTCAACCACCCTTCTGTCAATTTGGTGGTTCTGGAAAAATATCATCGCCATCTCCTGAGTGTGTTACTACATGGAGGTTCTTCAAATTCAAAATATCTTGTCTTCGCACTATATGTAAGAGATTTACATTTATTTTGTTCATTACTTTTTTTAGTGCTATTGGATAATCTTCGAGTGAGTGGTCTCCCACTCCACAGATATTACAAAACTTGAGATCTATTATTTCTTTGATTGGGAAATATGGGTTGATGTGGTTTTCCTTCCAATAGTTGAAGCAGTAATATTGTCCTCGACCTCGTCCTCTATCGAAGTTTCCTTGTCCTCCTCATCCACGACCTTGGTAGCCTCCTCGACCTCGACCTCGACCTCTATATTTGTTTTCACCTTGGTCGACATTATGGTCGATTGTATGTGTGTGATACACTAAGTGAATGTTTTTTCATTTTTTTCCATTCAGTTGGAATTCTTGAGTGGAGTGATTATTCTCCTCGAATATGTGACACCACTTTGGATGTGCATTTCTCAGATTGTGTGGGAAATCCATTGTAGCATGATTTGTTACCCCTTCACATATATCATAAAATGTTTCAATCTGAATTCGACGGACTGTGGGGTCTAGGGCATCGTTGAATTTGAAATAATATTTTGTGTGGCCTTCACTAGAACATATTGTACACCATAGTTCATTGTGTGAGATCGAAATGTTATTAATTGATTGTTGTAATTCTGTAAGTTTTTCTTCTAGTAATTTTTCAATGATTGATGAAGTCAAAGTGCCTTCGTCATCCATTTCTATTCGTTGTGATCTTTTTGAGATTTCTTCACATGTCGAGAGATCATACATGCGATGTGGTACTCTAATATTTTGGAATAGGCATGCTACGTACCATTGTACAAGTAGTTTCTCATCGATTTCATAAGGAATTTGGCTCAAAAGGTCTTTGAACCTTTTACCGTACTCCAAGATAGTTTCACTTGGGTTTTGCTTGATTTGTTTCAATTTTGAGCTGCCAGGTGATTGATGTCTTGCGTCTTAAATAATTTGAGGAAATTTTGTTTTATTTTTTACTTCGAGCGTTATTGATTATCTATGTAATCCATAAATCATGTAAGGGCTTGAGCTCAAAGTGCGGCACCAAATTATGACATTTGTTTATCTTCATCTTTTATGTCACCTGCATCCCAAAAGTTTTTGCAAAGAAATCAATGTCATTTGGGATCCTCATCTCCCTCATAGTTTGGAATGTGGTTGAGCCCCATTGTCGTTTTTTTAGATTTTGCTTTGACTGGGTCTATTGTGAGGATTTGTGTCGAAGTTAACTGGGACGTCAAGTGTTTTTCTTGAGTCGAATTCAGAATATTTGACTTGAATGGTATGATCTATTACTGGTCTTCAGGGTGGATGTATTCAATTGCTAACTACACTAGTTCTTTGTTTGGACTTGGGGCATATGTCTGACAAAATTTGTCTATATACTCAATGAATCCTCCTCTACAGGGTCATGTCGATTCATTTTCACTGTCTATTAAATTTGAGTCTTCCAATAATAAATTGACAGGAGGGTGGAGTCTGTGAGGTATCTAACATGAAGTACTATATCTTCTGGTTGGTTTTCTTGTGCTTTAATGAACATTGTGTCTCTTATTTGACCAACATTGTCAGTTCGGCACCACACCCTTGGTGATTGTGTATCGGTAGAAGAAGTATGTAATACATGGGATCAGACTTCTTGCAGAATAAAGACGAACCGTAGGTCGCGAATTGTTTATCTCCATATTAACTTGGTCATCTGCTTGTTGGGTGCCACCAGATGCCATGCTTAATTGCAAGCTTCTCCTCCTCCAATGAACTGTCGAGGCACTCTCAAGGGCTGCTCCAGTGATCTTTCATTCCAGGATAGGTTTTCTATGATATTTTAGGGGATCTGTAAGACACCCACTACGAAAACTAAGATTTTTTTACTTTTTCTCCTCTTCTTCGAGGGACAGAGTTCCCGAATTCCTATGAGGTTCTAGCGTAATCTAGGTCCTCCAATCGGGACCTTCACCACACCAATTCACTGGTTATTTTGTTGAAGATCCATCTTGTACAACTCACGCACCAAGCGTAGGATTTACTCCCATGTGTCCATCGGTTGTGACCCCGAGCTAAGCCAAGAGGCGCCTTTCGCATTTCGGGACTTCGAGAATCGGGAGTTCAAAATGCAAGTGAGTTGAATTCTTTGACTCTTCAAACCCAGAAACCTAAAATCCTATTCACACCAAGCCGCTTCGATATTTCACCTACCGGGACTTCGCGTATCAGGATTTCGCGATGTATGAAGACGGGGGTTCATACCCTTCGGATTTCCAGGAGCCGAAACTTCGAAGCTCATATACCCTCTAAACTCCCTTCGAGGTTTCGCAAGTTGGGATTTTGCGATGTGCGAGGACAAGAGGTCTCGCATCTGGGTTTCTTGGGAGCCAAAACTCTGAAGTTCATATATATACGCTAAGCTCGTTTTGGGATTTCGCGAGTCAGGATTTCATGATGTACGATGACAAGAGGTCTCGCATCTGTGTTTCTTGAGAGTCGAAACTCCGAAGTTCATATATATATATATACGCTAAGCTCGTTTCAGGGTTTCGCAAGTCGAGGTTTCAGGACTGGGGAGTACAAGAGACTTGCCTTTAGATATCCCGGGTGCCAAAACACCAAAACCTCAAGACTCTAATCATGCTACACTATTCCAGGGTTTCGCAAGTCGAGATTTTGGGACTGGCGAGTACAAGAGAACTTACCCTTAGGTATCTCGGGTGTCGAAACACTGAAACGTCAAGACTTATCCATGCTATACTTATTTCGAGGTTTCATACTTCGGGATTTCACGATATGCGCAAACAAGAGGTCTCGCATCTAGGATATTTGGAAGTTGAAACTCTGAAGCTCATATATCCACTAAACTCACTTTGGGGTTTCGCGAGTCGGGATTTCGTGATGTGCGATGGCAAGAGGTCTCGCATCTGAGTTTCCCGGGAGCCGAAACTCCAAAACGCTGATATATGTATGTATATATATATATATCTATCTATGAGGCTAAGTTCATTTCGGGATCTCGCAAGTCGGGATTTCGGGACTAGCGAGTACAAGAGACTTGCCTTTAGATATCCCGGGTGTCGAAACACCGAAACACCAAACTCTAACCATGCTATACCATTTTGGGGTTTCGCAAGTCGGGACTTCGCGACATGCGAATACAAGGAAACTTGTCCTTAGGTATCCCGGATGCCGAAACGCTCAAACACCAACATCTGAGGGACCCATTCTTTCTGGTGCAAGGTTTCCAAACTTAGTCCATCAAATCCTTCAACGGATTCTTGGGTAATTATCACCAGGCTTGGGGACATGACTTAAAGGCCTTCTTAACTTATCAAGTTATGAACTCTGTGACAGGGGCGAGGTAGGCTTAGATATTTTACTTAAACAGTAGTCCTTTCAAGGAACTCACTCCGGCTCTGGACTAGTAAGGGAACTTTCCCAGAAGGAGGTGCCTTCGGGGAAATCCAACCAAGACATCGTGTGAGTCAAGTAAATGGGACAGATCTCCCGAGAATGGACTCGGAATCTGAACTTGTTCAATGTATATATATGAACTGAATATGGCCATACAAGTATATGCATGCATCCACCTTTACTGATCAAAACACACCAGGCAACACTTCTATACAGAAACCATTCATGAGTGTACAACCATGAACATGCATTCCAGGAACATTCAATTTGAAATACAGGACATAAATACTTATCAACAAACATTAGGTGTAATGCAACTGCTGAGAGGGGTGCTCGTTTCCACCCATTCATAGGCTCAGCGACTCCAAATGGATTTACCACTAGCCACCCCCGAGCTAGACCATGATGCATTGAGACTCAATCTCTTACTTCCTACTCGTCGGAAGTCCAGGACGAAGGTTACTCTCCTTCTCCTCTGCTCATGACTCACTGTGTTTCCCGGAGTTCCTCTGGTTCTCCTTCCATGATTCTTGTCCTGTGTGTGTGTGTGTGTTTGTATCTATATGCTCCACTCTCCCCCTCCTTCCACACTTATTTCCTCCTACGAGGTTGCGTGTGGCACAAAATTCCCTGTCCAATGGTCAGGTCTAAGAGCTTCTACGGATGGGCAGTTCGCCCCATCCCCTTATTTACTCTTGAGGAGCCTCCCCACCTACCATTCGGGCGGGTAATTCATTTCGGGGTCTGAGAGTGAGCTTTGGTTTTCCTGAGCACGTACAAACCAGTATGGTTTTGGTTCGGTGGAAGTTAACGCAGCCACTCTCAGCTCCTTCCACCACCTCTCATCAACCATCGTGGTCTCTTTTCAACACATCCCCCTCTCAGCAGCTATACAACATATATTCATAGATCATTTACATTCCTTGGACCCTTTATACAAAGGTCCATTNGACATTTGAGGCATCGACATGAACATGCAATTTCCTTGACCAGTCCAGAAATCGAAGGATGGGTGCTTCTACCAATTTTCTTTTGAATAGTTCAAAATATTTTTCACATTCCTGGATCCACTGGAAATCGTCTTCTTTCATTAAAATCTCATTGATTGGGAACGCGATGTCGAAGTAGTGTCAGATGAATTTTTTGTAATACCCCATGTGACCAAGGAATATTTTGATCTGTTTTTGTTTGACTGATGGTTTCAAGTCGAGGGTGATTTTAATTTTTCCATGTCGACTTTTATCCCATCCTTGCATACAATATAGCCCAACAGTATACCTATAGGCATGGCAAAGATGCAATTTTTGATGTTTAAAGATAATTGGATTTTCCTGCATCTTTCCAACATCATTCTTAACCATTAGATGTGGTATTTTAGTAGATTATAGATAGTCCATTCATTGAAGTACATGGCCATTGTTTTATAAATATATTCTTGAAATGCCTTTACCACTATCCTAGAGAAGATTTTTGGGGAGTTTTTTAGGCCAAACGACATGACTTTGTATGCGAATGATCTGAATTCGGAGATAAATGTAGTTTTTCCTTGATCTTCCTTTGTTGTAAGTACTTGATTGTATCTGGAGAATCCGTCAATGAACGAGTAACATTCATGTCCTGTTACCTCTTTGATAATCTCATCACCAAATGGCGTCGGGAATGGATCGGTCACTATGAGTTTATTCAATCCTTGGAAGTTGACACAGATTCTCAATTTCTTTGGGTCATGCTTCTTTGGTTGCAAAACCATGGAGATTTCCCATTCCGACTTTTCAATTGGATATATAATGCCAGTATCTAGAATTGATTGCTTCAATTTCTTTTTGGACAATGGGCTTGTATTTGTGTGTTAGCTTATATGGTTGTTTTTTAACAGGCTTGGTGCTAGGGGTGAGTTTAATTTTCATTTCACCCATCTCTTGTACCAATCATTTGAGATATTTGTAGTCACATGTGAAGACGTCTTGGTATTGTTTTAGTATGTCGACTATTTCCATAGTTTGCTTGTCAGACCAATAGTCACCTATTCTAGCCATTTTTGGTCGATCGTCTATTGAAATGTTGAATTCTTTGGTTTTCATTTCTGCATCCTTACATTAAGGAACTTTTGACTCTTCCAATTGGTGTTATCCTTCCACAAATTTATTTTAACTTGACGGAAAGTTGATTTTTTCAGTATCATCTTTATCTTCCTTTTCTTCCTTAGTTACGAAGTAGACAAATCTTTTTCCTAGAAAACTTATGTTTTCCATGTCTATTTGATGAGCTATGATATTATTTGAATTATGAATCGATCTTAAGTTACAAGTCGAAGTCGATCCCATATCGACTTGAGTTTTTCCTTTTTTTTTTATTTTCTTGGGGACTTGGTTGCTCTAAGAAATTTTTTATCTCTCTTGTTGCATCATGCAACAATGTCTTTTCAGGTCTGAATTCGAAGTCTTTAAGGAAGTTATTTTTTATTTCATTCCAGTAGACTGTGTGTCCAAACACTTCCTCAATTTTATACCATATGTGGGGTATGTCATCCAACGTGTTTGGGAACATGTGAGGCCATACCCTTTCGTCTCTACAACCCGATTTCCTCCATTCCTTCTCGCATTGTTAGATGTGAGTGACTGGGTCGAACCTAGGCTTGAACATCGAGATGTCAATATTGGCTGATATTATTTTCCCACCTAATATTTCGATAAAGTAAAGAGTGGCAGTGGTCCATGTTTCCAGTCAAGGTGAATGTGTCTCCTACCATCGGGTTGCTTGGCCTGTAAATGATTCGACTAGACTTTTCACTCTTCCCTAGTCTTTGACTGACTTGGAAACCTCATCGACATGCATTGATGGAGAGTTTATTTCTCTAAACCACAGAGGTTTCTTCATGTGTGACTGTGTCATAATAAGTGTTGGTGTTTGCTTGAGCTTTCTTTCGGTGACAATAGGTACTACTTGTACTAAGAAGCATGATTTGGATCGTCTTATTGGTATTGCTTCTATAAACCAACATTATTTTTCTTTTGATTCATAGTTTTCCATTTTCCAATTGTATAGTTTTGTATCTGAGCTTTGGCCTATTGAAAATGGAGACCCAAGTAATATTTATCCTTTGTATTTGGGTTCTATGTTATCCTTCTGCTCATTCATGACGTGATATAGTCGGCGGGTTTCATGTGCTTCATCCCATGTCTTGACCCAACGTTTTCCTTCCTTTAGATCCAAGAGGATTATTATTTTTCTACCACTTTCTTTCAATTTGATTTTGTCTCTTTCAAGATAGATTGTGGCCCTCATGTTTCGGCTCCATGGTTGTCCAACTAATGCAAGGTAGGCAGGGATGCCTTCGACTAGGTTGATTACTTCAAATTTGACTCTCGTCGGGATTCCCATTATAGATGTTATTACACTTTTCAGTGTACCAATTGGCTCAATAAACCTCTAATATGTTAACTTAAAAAAATTCATTGTAAGTTGCATAGGTGGTTTCCCAAGACAAACCCATGTTTCTCTTGGAAGAATATTTACTTGGGACCCGAAGTTGACTACGACTTGTTTAATAAAGTTTTCGTCAATTTCAAGGTCAACTTGAGCGTCAAATTCATTTGTTTGTGCTTCTTGTGATAACTGGAATAGACTTTTGATTGGTCTTTGTTCTTCTTTATATTCCCTCAAGATGATGAGTAGATCAATCAATCGACCGACTGATTATTTCTCTTTTAGTAGTTGTAGAAATTATTCTAGCATAGTTTCTTAGATGTTGTCATGTCTTCCTTTGTTATTTTTGTTTTGGTAAATGTTTCTACAGAATTCCATTGCTTCCCTCATTAGTTTGTCTTTGTATTATGGGTCAAGATATGTAGTTCAACCACCCTTCTGTCAATTTGGTGGTTCTGGAAAAATATCATCGCCATCTCCTGAGTGTGTTACTACATGGAGGTTCTTCAAATTCAAAATATCTTGTCTTCGCACTATATGTAAGAGATTTACATTTATTTTGTTCATTACTTTTTTTAGTGCTATTGGATAATCTTCGAGTGAGTGGTCTCCCACTCCACAGATATTACAAAACTTGAGATCTATTATTTCTTTGATTGGGAAATATGGGTTGATGTGGTTTTCCTTCCAATAGTTGAAGCAGTAATATTGTCCTCGACCTCGTCCTCTATCGAAGTTTCCTTGTCCTCCTCATCCACGACCTTGGTAGCCTCCTCGACCTCGACCTCGACCTCTATATTTGTTTTCACCTTGGTCGACATTATGGTCGATTGTATGTGTGTGATACACTAAGTGAATGTTTTTTCATTTTTTTCCATTCAGTTGGAATTCTTGAGTGGAGTGATTATTCTCCTCGAATATGTGACACCACTTTGGATGTGCATTTCTCAGATTGTGTGGGAAATCCATTGTAGCATGATTTGTTACCCCTTCACATATATCATAAAATGTTTCAATCTGAATTCGACGGACTGTGGGGTCTAGGGCATCGTTGAATTTGAAATAATATTTTGTGTGGCCTTCACTAGAACATATTGTACACCATAGTTCATTGTGTGAGATCGAAATGTTATTAATTGATTGTTGTAATTCTGTAAGTTTTTCTTCTAGTAATTTTTCAATGATTGATGAAGTCAAAGTGCCTTCGTCATCCATTTCTATTCGTTGTGATCTTTTTGAGATTTCTTCACATGTCGAGAGATCATACATGCGATGTGGTACTCTAATATTTTGGAATAGGCATGCTACGTACCATTGTACAAGTAGTTTCTCATCGATTTCATAAGGAATTTGGCTCAAAAGGTCTTTGAACCTTTTACCGTACTCCAAGACAGTTTCACTTGGGTTTTTCTCTATTTGTTTCAATTTTGAGCCGCAAGGTGATTGATGTCTTGCGTCTTAAATAATTTGAGGAAATTTTGTTTTATTTTTTACTTCGAGCGTTATTGATTATCTATGTAATCCATAAACCATGTAAGGGCTTGAGCTCGAAGTGCGGCACCAAATTATGAAATTTTTTTATCTTCATCTTTTATGTCGACTGCATCCCAAAAGTTTTCGCAAAGAAATCAATGTCATTTGGGATCCTCATCTCCTTCATAGTTTGGAATGTGGTTGAGCCCCATTGTCATTTTTTTAGATTTTGCTTTGACTGGGTCTATTGTGAGGATTTGTGTCGAAGTTGACTGGGACGTCAAGTGTTTTTCTTGAGTCGAATTCAGAATATTTGACTCGAATGGTATGATCTACTACTGGTCTTCAAAATGGATGTATTCAATTGCTAACTACACTCGTTCTTTGTTTGGACTTGGAGCATATGTCTGACAAAATTTGTCTATATACTCAATGAATTCTCCTCTGCAGGGTCATGTCAATTCGTTTTCACTGTCTATTAAATTTGAGTCTTCCAATAATAAATCGACGGGAGGGTGGAGTCTGTGAGGTATCTAACATGAAGTACTATATCTTCTGGTTGGTTTTCTTGTGCTTTAATGAACATTGTGTCTCTTATTTGACCAACATTGTCAGTTCGGCACCACACCCTTGGTGATTGTGTATCCACATGAAGTCTTTGGCGGAAGAAGTCTGTAATACATGGGATTGGACTTCTTGCAGAATAAAGTCGAACCGTAGGTCCCGCATTGTTTATCTCCATATCAACTTGGTCATCTGCTTGTTGGGTGCCACCAGCTGCCATGCTTCATTGCAAGCTTCTCCTCCTCCCATGAACTGTCGAGGCACTCTCAAGGGCTGCTCCAGTGATCTGTCATTCCAGGATAGGTTTTCTATGATATTTTAGGGGATCTGTAACACACCCACTACGTGAACTAAGATTTTTCGACTTTTTCTCCTCTTCTTCGAGGGACAGAGTTCCTGAATTCCTACAAGGTTCTAGCGTAAGCTAGGTCCTCCAATCGAGACCTTTACCACACCAATTCACTAGTTCTTTCGTTGAAGATCCATCTTGTACAACTCACGCACCAAGCGTAGGATTTACTCCCATGTGTCCATCGGTTGTGACCCCGGGCTAAGCCAAGAGGCGCCTTTCGCATTTCGGGACTTCGGGAACCAGGAGTTCAAAATGCAAGGTAGTTGAGAACTTCGACTCTTCAAACCAGGAAACCCGAAATCCTATTCACACCAAGCCGCTTCGATATTTCACCTACTGGGACTTCGCATACCGGGATTTCACGATGTATGAAGACGGGGGTTCATACCCTTCGTATTTTCGGGAGCCGAAACTCCGAAGCTCATATACCCTCTAAACTCCCTTCGGGGTTTCGCAAGTCGGGATTTTTTGATGTGTGAGGACAAGACGTCTCGCATCTGGGTTTCCTGGGAGCCGAAACTCTGAAGTTCATATATATACGCTAAGCTCATTTCAGGGTTTCACGAGTCGGGATTTCACAATGTGTGATGACAAGAGGTCTCGCATCTAGGTTTCTTGGGAGCCGAAACTCCGAAGTTCATATATATATACACTAAGCTTGTTTCAGGGTTTTGCAAGTTGAGGTTTCGGGACTGGCGAGTACAAGAAACTTGCCTTCAAATATCTCGGGTGCCAAAACACTGAAACCTCAAGACTCTAATCATGCTACACTATTTCGGGGTTTCGCAAGTCGGGATTTTGGGATTGGCGAGTACAAGAGAACTTACCCTTAGGTATCCCGGGTGTCGAAACACCGAAACGTCAAGACTTATCCATGCTATACTTATTTCGGGGTTTCATACTTCGGAATTTCGTGATATGCGCAAACAGGAGGTCTCGCATCTAGGATATTTGGAAGTCGAAACTTCGAAGCTCATATATCCACTAAACTCACTTTGGGGTTTCGCGAGTCGGGATTTCACGATGTGCGATGGCAAGAGGTCTCGCATCTGAGTTTCCCGGGAGCTTAAACTCTGAAACGTTGATATATGTATGTATATATATATCTATCTATGAGGCTAAGTTCATTTTAGGGTCTCGCAAGTCGGGATTTCGGGACTAGCGAGTACAAGAGACTTGCCTTTAGATATCCCGGGTGTCGAAATGTCGAAACACCAAACTCTAACCACGCTATACCATTTTGAGGTTTCGCAAGTCGGGACTTCGCGACATGCAAATACAAGGAAACTTGTCCTTAGGTATCCTGGGTGCCGAAACGCCAAAACACCAACATCTGAGGGACCCATTCTTTCTGGTGCAAGTTTTCCAAACTTAGGCCATCAAATCCTTCAATGGATTCTTGGGTAATTATCACCAGGCTTGGGGACATGACTGAAAGGCCTTCTTAACTTATTGAGTTATGAACTCTGCGACAGGGGCGAGGTAATCTTAGATATTTTACTTAAACATTAGTCCTTTCAAGGAACTCACTCTGGCTCTGGACTAGTAAGGGAACTTTCCCATAAGGAGGTGCCTTCGGGGAAATCCAACCAAGACATCGCATGAGTCAAGTAAATGGGACAGATCTCCCGAGAACGGACTCGGAATCTGAACTTGTTCAATGTATATATATGAACCGAATATGGCCATACAAGTATAAGCATGCATTCGCCTTTACCGATCAAAACACACCAGGCAACACTTCTATACATAAACCATTCATGAGTGTACAACCATGAACATGCATTCCAGGAACATTCAATTTGAAATACAAGACATAAATACTTATCAGAAAACACCAGGTGTAATGCAACTGCTGAAAGGGGTGCTCGTTTCCACCCATTCGTAGGCTCAGCGACTCCAAATAGATTTACCACTAGCTGCCCCCGAGCTAGACCATGATGCATTGAGACTCAATCTCTTACTTCCTACTCGTCGGAAGTCCAGGACGAAGGTTACTCTCCTTCTCCTCTTCTCATGACTCACTGTGTTTCCCGAAGTTCCTCTAGTTCTCCTTCCATGATTCTTGTCGCGTGTGTGTGTGTGTGTGTGTCTGTATCTGTATGCTCCACTCTCCCCCTCCTTTCACACTTCTTTCCTCCTACGAGGTTGTGTGTGGCACGAAATTCCCTGTCCAATGATCAGGTCTGAGAGCTTCTACGGATGGGCAGTTCGCCCCATCCCCTTATTTACTCTTGAGGAGCCTCCCCACCTACCATCCGGGCGGGTAATTCATTTCAGGGTCTGAGAGTGAGCTTTGGTTTTCTCGAGCACGTACAAACCAGTACAGTTTTGGTTCGGTGGAAGTTAACGCAGCCAATCTCAGCTCCTTCCACCACCTCTCATCAGCCATCATGGTCTCTTTTCAACACATCCCCCTCTCAGCAGTTATACAACATATATTCATACATCATTTACATTCCTTGGACCCTTTATACAAAGGTCCATTAAATCAAACATTCACAATCTTTGAGTTTGCCATAGTTCTTGGCCAGTATGGTTATTTTTACAGACTGGGGGAAACAGGGTGTTACAATTCCCTCCCCCTTAAAGGAACATCGTCCTCGATGTTCTATCTATCAATATGACATGTATGTATAGGGGTAAACAAAATCGGATATGCTCGTTTCATGGCATCTTCCATTTCCCATGTAGCCTCATCTGGGCCAAAATGTTTCCACTGCACCTTGACATGTGCAATGGTTCGGTTCCTGAGCAGGGTTTCCTTTCTATCCAGTATGCATTGAGGTTCTGGTAGGAATTCTCCCTTCGGTTCCACCTGGATCACAGACCAGTCAATTATATGATTAGAATCATGTACATATTTCTTCAATAATGAAACATGGAAAACATTATGTTCTTTTATTGTGGGAGGAAGTGCTAGCCTATAAGCTACAGGTCCCACGCTATCTAGAACTTCAAAGGGTCCACAATACTGAGGTGCCAACTTGGCACAAGATCCCATCCTCAGGGAACTCTTCATGGGCCTAACTATGAGATATATGTGGTATCATGCCTGGAACTCTCTTGAAGTTCTCCTTCTGTCGACGTAGCTTTTCTGTCGGTTATGAGCGACCTTTAGATTTTGTTTTATCTGAGTCACTTGTTGTTCCATTTCTTTCAACATGTCGGGTCCAATGGTAACTATGTTTACAGGATTACTCCAACTGACTAGAGTGTTGCATGACCTACCATAGAGGACTTTGAAAGGACTCATCTTCAAGGATTCTTGGTAGTCGTTGTTGTAGGCGAATTCCACTAGTGGCAGGAAGTATTCCCACCTATTGGGTTGATGCATTACATGCATACTGAACATGTCTTCTAATATTTGGTTCACCGTTTTCGTATGTCCATCGGTTTGAGGGTGATAGGCTATGTTAAATAGTAACTTGGTCTCCAAACCAACCATCAGTGATTTCCAAAAGTTGGAAGTAAATTTTGTGTCTTTGTCAGACACGATCTCTTTCGGCATACCATGCAGTCTGAATATATCCTTCATGAATACATTGGTGATGTCTATTGCCTTACAATTCGACTTGACAAGGATAAAATGAGCGGACTTGCTCAATTTATCCACCACTACCATGATGGAATCATTCTGTTTGGTCGAGGTTGGTAATCCGGTGATGAAATCCATGGAGATGGTTTCCCATTTCCATTCAAGGATTGGTAGAGGTTGTAATAATCCTGCTGGGTGTAAGTGTTATGCTTTAACCTGTTGGAATTCTATGCATTTGGTTAAGTACTCAGCTATGTCTTTCTTCAATCCAGGCCAATAGAATTGTTTCCTGGTGACCGTGATCATCTTCTGGTATCCTGGATGACCAGTATAGGGTCTTTTGTGCAGTTCATCCATTATAAACCTCTTCAAGTCATCACAATTTGGGATATACAATATATTTTTGTAAGTGAGCAGACCTCCTTCCATCATTTGGTAGCCTCCATACTTAATCCCTGTGGGTTCTTGCTGCAGGTACGAGGTCACGGTCTGGAAGAATGTGTCTATCTCTTGTGAATTTCTGACTCTTTCCTTGACATCCGTCTCGCAGGTGCTTACCGTTGCCAGGTGAATTGTTTATATGATTCTGCTAAGGGCATCGGCCACCCTATTTTCCTTTCCCTTAATATGTTTGATTTCAAAATCAAACTCGCTGAGGAGGGCCATCCACCTAGCTTGTCTGGTATTGAGCTTTGGTTGGTCAAACAGATATCGCAATCCATAGTGGTCTGTCATAAGTACAAATTTTATTCCCAGGAGGTAATGCCTCCACATTTTCAAGGCATGCACTATGGCGACCAGCTCTATATCATGGGTCACATAGTTGACTTCGTGCTCATTCAATTTTCGGGATTCATAGCAGAACACACTTCCTCCTTGCATAAGGACTCCTCCGAGCCCTTCCTTTCAGGCATTTGTGCACACAAGGAAGTCAACTTCAGAATTGATGATCTTCAGTACAGGTGCGTGGGTCAGTAGATGTTTCAGGATTCGAAATCTTTCTTCACATTTTTGTGTCCACGTGAATTTTGTCCCCTTCTTCTGGAGGGTAGTGATTGGACACCCAATCTTGGAGAATCCTTTTATAAATATCTTATAGTATCCTGCCAAGCCCATAAAGGATATGATATCTGAAACGTCCTTTGGGGTAGGGCATTCCATGATAGACCTGATCTTATCAGGGTCTACTACTACCCCTTCTTCGGATAGGACATGGCCCAAGTAATGTATTTGCTTCTGGAAGAAGTCACACTTGCTAAATTTGGCAGAGAGTTGATGTTCTCTTAGCACTTGAAGCACAAGCCTAAGGTGTTCCTCATGTTCTTCTCTATTCTTGGAGTAAATTAATATGTCATCAATAAAAACTAGCACAAATTTGTCTAGGAATCTGCTGAGCACATTGTTCATTAAGCACATAAAAGTGGCAGGGGCATTGGTCAATCCGAATGGTACTACCACAAACTCGTAGTGACCACATCTCGTCCTGAAGGCAGTTTTATGGATGTCTTCACCCTTGATTCAGACTTGATGATATCTCGATCTCAAGTCAATCTTCGAGAAGATAGAGGCACCTCCCAATTGATCGAACAAGTCATCGATCCTGGGTAAGGGGTACTTTTTCTTTATAGTTACCTTATTGAGTTGTCTATAATATATGCACAGTTGGAGGGTACCGTCTTTCTTTTTTCACAAATAGGACTGGTGCTCCCCATGGAGACACACTGGGCCAGATATAGCCTCTATCCATTATTTCTTTCAGTTGTAATTTAAGCTCAACTAGCTTAGGTGTGCTCATCATGTAGGGTGTCCTAGACACTGGCACCGCTCCTAGTGCAAGTTCTATTGAGAAGTCAATGTCTCTTCTCGGAGGTAGACCCGGTACCTCTTCCGAAAATACATCTATGTATTCTCTCAGTGTGGGGTGGTCTTCAAGGCTTGGTTTGTCACCTTCAATTGTTTTCAACACCTGTATTGCATATAGTGGACATCCTTTTCTGCAATACTTTCTCATTTGAAGAGATGATATTTGTCTCACCGAGACAGGTTTTTGGATCCCTTGAAGGGTTATCCTCCTTCCTTCTTCACTTATGCATTCCAAGGTTTTATGGTAACAATCCAGTTTGTCTTTATGGGTGGCAAGCCAATCCATACCAATCAACAGATCATACGATCCCAGGGGTAATATGTTAAGGGTTTCTTGGGTGGGGAATTCACCCATAATGAATTGGTAGGCTAGTATGGCCTCCGCTACCCTTCTTTTGGTTCCAGTGGCTAATTGTACGAACCATGGCTTGGCATTTTTATGTGGCTGTAGTTTACATTTACCAACAGCCTTAGGGGTTATATAACTCAAATTTGAACCAGGGTCAATCAAAATAGACACTGGATGGTTGGTCATCATACCTTCGATTTCCACCACTGAAGCTTGGTGGTCAGCTTGGTTATTATCCAAGGCTGCATAAATTTGCAGCATACTCCTGGCCACATCATTGACGGTGGTAGTTTCTTGACCATTGTAAATTATTTGGTTGTATTGTTGTCGGTGCGGGCAGTCCCTCAGTAGACGTTCTTCTCCACAACCCCAACATTTCAAAGGTTCTCTCTTTGGGTTATCAGTCTTTACTGGGGCAGATCCAGAAAGTTTATTTCTGCTCAAGGAGGGAAAGTTCTGCTGGTGTACACTTTGGGCTGGGAAGCTCAACCTTGAGTTCTTTTTATAGTCCTTAAATCTTGGGGATTTAAACCCCCTTTTCTGGAATCCCGAACTATTCTTTTGCTTCCAGCCTTCGCGAGGTCCTGTCCGATGCCCAAGTTGTTCATAACAATATCTTGCCTCTCAGATAGTATCTTCTAAGGTCTTTGGTTTGTCAAATTAAATCCTGTTCTGATAGTCCTTAGGTAGTCCGCTGATGAATCATTGCACCTTTTCCTTTTCTTCTTTTATGTAGGGTACATACCTCAGCACCTTGAGGAATCTACTAACATATTCCTCTATGGTGAGTTTCCCTAGCTTGAGTTCATAGAATTCTTTAGTCTTTTCATCGAAATGTTTTTCCGATGGATACTTCTTCCTGAAGTATTTCTCAAACCGCTCCCAAGACAGGTCTTCTTCGTGAATCCCCTTTACATTCTTAAGGTCTTCCCACCAAATGGAAGCCTTTCCATTCAAGTTGAAGGTGGCTACTCGGGCCTTCAAGTTTTCTGAGAAATCATGGACTCTGAAATACTTCTTTAGTCCAAGCAGCCAGGCCTCCGCTTCCTCTCCTTTCTTTATTTCACCATCGAAGGAGGGTGGTTTGGCCTTCTTGAACTCTTCGAGATTATGACTCTTGGAAAGTTTCTGCTTCTTTCATTTTCTTCGAGAATGAGAACTAGTTCTGCTGCTAGAAGATCCCTCTGAGTCGCCAGCTTCCTTTCCAGAGGAATCGTCTGACACTTGTCCTTTGTCTCTGGGGTGGACCTTTCTCGAGGTGCTCATCTCAGTGTAGCCACTGACATGACCACGTTTATGTTCCTTAGGTTCATGTTGCAATTGCCTTTGTATGTCGAATAAGCTTTGCAGTAAAACTTCATTAATTTCCGTTTGCTTCTCTTGTTCTTTTATCATCCTTTCATTGTCAGCCTTGCAGCTCTGTAATTCGACCATGAGGCTCCTCACAGTCTCAACTAGATCTGGAGGGGTCCCTACCCCCCTCCTTTCATCAGAATCTTCGTCTCTATTGTGGGAGCCCTCCCCCACTTCATGGTGAGTCACCATTCTCTACATCAGCAATTTCCCACGGTTGATCTTTCGCTTTGTGTGCAAAAGAAAAATGTTGGTTGTTAGTCAATATTTATATTCATTTATAACCAATACATAATTCATATTTTTCACATGCACACACACCATAGGAGTTTTCATTCTTAACTATGACTTTTAATCGAGGGGGTCAAGATAAGAGTTACTCCTTTTAACAGTACTCCGAATGGAGTCTCTGTGCAACCCGTTCATGAGCCCAAGCAGGCCAAGTATTGTAACCATGCTCTAATACCAATTTGTAACACACCCACTACGGGAACTAAGATTTTTCGACTTTTTCTCCTCTTCTTCGAGGGACAGAGTTCCTGAATTCCTACAAGGTTCTAGCGTAAGCTAGGTCCTCCAATCGGGACCTTCACCACACCAATTCACTGGTTCTTTCATTGAACATCCATCTTGTACAACTCACGCACCAAGCGTAGGATTTACTCCCATGTGTCCATCGGTTGTGACCCCAGGATAAGCCAAGAGGCGCCTTTCACATTTCGAGACTTCGGGAACCGAGAGTTTGAAATGCAAGGGAGTCGAGTTCTTCGAATCTTCAAACCCTAAAACCCGAAATCCTATTCACACCAAGCCGCTTCGGGATTTCACCTACCGGGACTTCGCGTACCGAGATTTCGCGATGTATGAAGATGGGGCTTCATACCCTTCGGATTTTCAGGAGTCGAAACTTCGAAGCTCATATACCCTCTAAACTCCCTTCGGGGTTTTGCAAGTCGAGATTTCACGATGTGCGAGGAAAAGAGGTCTCGCATCTGGGTTTCCCGGAAGCCAAAACTCCGAAGTTCATATATATACGCTAACCTTGTTTCAGGGTTTCTCGAGTCAGGGTTTCGCGAGTCGAGATTTCGCGATGTGTGATGACAAGAGGTCTCGCATCTGGGTTTCCTGGGAGCCGAAACTCCAAAGTTCATAAATATATACGCTAATCTTGTTTCGGGGCTTCGCAAGTCGAGATTTCGGGACAGACGAGTACAAGAGACTTGCCTTTAGATATCTCGTGTGCCAAAACACCAAAACCTCAAGACTATAATCATGCTACACTATTTTGGGGTTTCGCAAGTCAAGATTTTAGGACTGACGAGTACAAGAGAACTTACCCTTAGGTATCCCGGGTGCCGAAACATCGAAACATCAAGACTTATCCACGCTATACTTATTTCAGGGTTTCATACTTTGGGATTTCGCGATATGCACAGACAGGAGGTCTCGCATCTAAGATATTCGGAAGTCAAAACTTTGAAGCTCATATATCCACTAAACTCACTTTGGGGTTTCGCGAGTCGGGATTTCGTGATGTGCGATGGCAAGAGGTCTCGCATCTGAGTTTCCCGGGAGCCGAAACTCTGAAACGTCGATATATATATGTATATATATATATATCTATCTATGAGGCTAAGTTCATTTCGGGGTCTCGCAAGTCAGGATTTCAGGACTGGCGAGTACAAGAGACTTGCCTTTAGATATCCTAGGTGCCGAAACGCCGAAACACCAAACTCTAACCACGCTATACCATTTCGGGGTTTCTCAAGTTGGGACTTCGTGACATGCAAATACAAGGAAACTTGTCCTTGGGTATCCCGGGTGCCGAAACGCCGAAACACCAACATCTGAGGGACCCATTCTTTCTGGTGCAAGGTTTCCAAACTTAGGCCATCAAATCCTTCAACGGATTCTTGGGTAATTATCACCAGGCTTGGGGAAATGACTAAAAGGCCTTCTTAACTTATCAAGTTATGAACTATGTGACATGGGCGAGGTAAGCTTAAATATTTTACTTAAACAGTAGTCCTTTCAAGGAACTCACTCCGGCTCTAGACTAGTAAGGGAACTTTCCCAGAAGGAGGTGCCTTCGGGGAAATCCAACCAAGACATCGCGTGAGTTAAGTAAATGGGACAGACCTCCCAAGAACGGACTCGGAATCTAAACTTGTTCAATGTATATATATGAACTGAATATGGCCATACAAGTATAAGCATGCATCCACCTTTACCGATCAAAACACACCAGGCAACACTTCTATACAGAAACCATTCATGAGTGTACAATCATGAACATGCATTCCAGGAACATTCAATTTGAAATACAAGACATAAATACTTATCAGAAAACACCAGGTGTAATGCAACTATTGAGAGGGGTGCTCGTTTCCACCCAACCGTAGGCTCAGTGACTCCAAATGGATTTACCACTAGCCACCCCTGAGATAGACCATGATGCTTTGAGACTCAATCTCTTACTTCCCGCTCATCATAAGTCCAGGACGAAGGTTACTCTCCTTCTCCTCTACTCATGACTCACTATATTTCCCGGAGTTCCTTTGGTTCTCCTTCCATGATTCCTGTCGCACGCGCGCGTGTGTGTGTGTGTGTGTGTGTCTGTATCTGTATGCTCCACTCTCCCCCTCCTTCCACACTTCTTTCCTCCTACGAGGTTGCATGTGGCACTAAATTCCCTGTCTGATGGTCAGGTCTGAGAGCTTCTACAGATGGGCGGTTCGCCCCATCCCCTTATTTACTCTTGAGGAGCCTCCCCACCTACCATCCAGGCGGGTAATTCATTTCGGGGTCTGAGAGTGAGCTTTGGTTTTCTCGAGCACGTACAAACTAGTACGGTTTTGGTTCGGTGGAGGTTAATGCAGCCACTCCCGGCTCCTTCCACCACCTCTCATCAGCCATTGTGGTCTCTTTTCAACACATCCCCCTCTCAGTAGTTATACAACATATATTCATACATCATTTACATTCCTCAGATCCTTTATACAAAGGTCCATTAAATCAAACATTCACAATCTTTGAGTTTGCCATAGTTCTTGGCCAGTATAGTTATTTTTATAGACTGGGGGAAACAGGGTGTTACAGGATCCCTCTCATTTCACAACTCTTCTCACCTCTTTTGTCTCTTGTCCTACTCTAATTTTGTATGTCCATTAAAGGTTTGTGGATCTGTGTTCGACGTTCAAACTTTTCACTTGAATCAATTATCTTCCTACCAACTTATGACATTTTCGACTTGGGTGTGCTTCGAATTCGAATTCGACTTTATACCATCTCACAAATCATCCAACCCCCGACGTCGACCCGACTTACTCACAGTCGATGGTGTTCATCATTTATTTTATGCTTATTTATTCAAGAAGTATCCCCATGCTTCTCTAATATATTTGCAGTTAGATTCCAAGGACCAAGATTCATTCCCACTTGTCTTGTTTTTCTTTCCAATTAGAGTTTAGAGGAGGATTTTTTAAAAGGGGTTGGTACCCAACGATGTCACTTGCTTCTGTCTAGGAGAAATTTGTGAAGTAACATTGGGACATTGCAAAGAAATGTGTTTTGAATTTCTATACAAAATTTATTCTTGATGGTTTGAACAGACTCTCTATCTTCGATTGCTCGTTATTTAATGTAGTCTTGCATGATCCTCTCGAACCACTCATTCATGTTTTTTCTTCCTTCATTTATGATTTTATGCATCAAATTCTCATCGGGAGTTAGTATATGCATTAGCCTGGCTGAGATATTTGTACAGTGCCTTTGGAATAACTTCCAAAAATCATTTGTGCATCTCCGAGAAGAACCGAGTGTGGGCTTCTGCTAGTGTCAGTCGATTTATTCTTGCATAGTTTATGATATAGTTGGTAATCTTATGCTTCCACCATTCGTGAATGTCTTCCAAGTTAACATCTATGTGCATTTGTTATGCATGCCCGAGTTCAGAACTACTGGCAACATAACCAATGTTGTAGTCTGATAGGAAGTATGAGATAGTTACCAATAGATCCTTACATAGAGCAACACATACTATAACATCATATAGAAGAGCACATAGTCATATAAATAGACAATGACATAAGAGGTGAGAGAACCATCAAAGATTTTTACTATACTAGAAACAATTACTTCTTCTTACATTCCATTACACACACACACACACACACACACACACACACACACACACATATTATGTTACCAGTCGGTTACATTCTTTAACTGTCAAGTTGGTCGACTCTTTCTATTCGACCGACTTCCTAACTGATGACTCCAGTCAACTTGGCTATTTGATTGGTGGGTCTAGTTGGAAAATCCAACTAGCCCCTACAATAGGCCTCGTTCTGTAAGGCAGCCTAGATTCGAAACTCATCTAGCGGGGAGGAAACACCTAAAATTTGACCATGCTAAGGGTTGGTGTGGCACAGGCCTAGTGTGATCTCTAAGTGATTTTGACAACTTAGAGACCATTGGGTCACAATTTCTTAGACCACAAGCTAGTTCTGCAAGTCACAGACAAAATAGCAAACAAAAAATAATAATTCTGTTAGTTCTTGATGCTAATGAATAGTTAGTTTCCTTCAGTTAGTTTCAATTAGTCTTTTATTTCTCAATAAATGTACAGGTTACAATTCCATCTAGCTCTCTGGTTTATTCTTAGTGCTCATGTGGGAATTTGGATAGCAATTCCTCTTAGTCTCAGCCAAAGAACCCATACTCATTTTTTATATTTGTTCCCTTCCATGAATGGGATACTATACAACCTAGAGGTGGTATGTGTTCCCTTCCATGAAAGAAACTAGTCTCTCTTTTAGTTGTTGGTAAATTCCTTTGAAATTTTCATCTTCCTTATCATCTTCACTTAGAAAATCATGAGTGAAAGTCTCAATTTACATTAGCACGCCAACTACTACAATCTTCTTTAGTGGGAGTCATGAAATCATGTCATCCAACCTATTTGTATCTCTTCTCTTATACTTGAATAGTAGGTGGAATTTTTGTAAGAATCCCAACCATTTGTAATGCCTCACTTGTTACATTTAACTTTGTCTTTGCATGTACTATAAGGGTTGATGATTAATGTGTATGATGATCTTTTTTCCTGAAAGATCATTCTTTCACTTCCTCGCTTCTTGCACAATATCAAATAGCTCTTTATATTTTTATACGTGGGGTATCCCAACACTGCTCCATGAAACAACTCTTAATGGTAACACGTCGATCTTCTTCCTTACATAAGCACTACCCATAATGCATATATTTCTAGTTTAAATGACCCTTTTAAATTGGTATTGTCTAAGAATAGAGCATTATTGAAATTACTTTTCAAGTCTTCAAATGCTCATTGGTGTGGATTTCCCTAATAAAGGTTATTTACTTTGGTAGCCATGGCATGTAATGGCATTGCTACTGCTAAAAAAATCACTATGAACTTCCTTGAGTATTGAGTTTCTCCCATGAATTCCTAACCTCTATCAAGCTTGTAAGAATAGGCCATTGGTTGATGGCTACAATCTTGTTTAGGTCTACCCTCAACTCTTCTCCTTTGATCACATGTCTAAGATAGGTCAAGGATTTTTTTCAGAACTCACATTTCTTCATATTTGTAATTAGTTTATTCTTCCTTGGTGTCTCTAGTACATGTGTCACATGTGAGATGTGTTCTTCCCGTCTATTTTTTAATATCAATGTGTCATCTAGATATACTACAACTACATATGCTTAAGCAACAATATAATACTTATCTTTAAAAAAAATATAGTCTAAGAAATTGTCTACGCAAGACCCATTTTCCACCCAACCATAGGCATCCAATGCAAATGCCACCCTTAAGCCTAACTATGAGGCCACCAAGGTGAAGGAAACAAGTTGTAGACTTTTATCTCACTCAACCCAACCCATTTACTCTCATGCTTGGCCAATCTTCTTGTTACTCAACACTATAGGCATCTCATCTAGCTATCAAACAACCATGAAACTCTCTTTCACTACCCCACACAATACAAGGAATATATCCCCTTTTCTTTGCTCAACAATCTCTCAAGGATATTCTTCCCTCCAATGCTCTTCACTGTGGGAAGATGTATCCCAATTCACTAAATTCTTTTTGGGAATTGTTAGCAAGAATAATACTTGGCTCTCAAACACCCTGCAAAGAGTAGCAAGTACACATTGGATGAAGGATTCCTAACTCTCCCAACCTCTATGCTCACCTTTAGCTTAGTTTAGAAAGGATGCTTACCTCCCTGGCATAGTTTGATTGCAAAAATCTTCATGTGAGAGGAGGTAAAACCACAACTATATATCTTTCATCCAAGGTCTATAATTTCCTCTTCATAGTGTTGATTTGGTTAATTTCCATACTGGTTCATGTTTAGCAATGGAGAATAATGCATGAGAAGTATAAAGTATGAACATGAGAGTGATAGAATGAATTAATTGAATGACAATGAGAGGTTTGAGGGAATTATGGTTGTTATTACTTTTGATAGGAGGAATGTAGTACTCTTACACTTCCCCATGATGATTGTCCTCAACATGTTATTTAATTGGAATTAAACATTGTTCCTTGACATAGTACTTTGCATGCTTTTTAAGACCCCTAAGGCCCTAATACTCATTTATTATTATTTTATTAGTTATGATTAGGTCGGCTTAGTGGTAGGTTGCATCATGCTCACTTTATCTCCTATTCATAATAAAGGAGAATAATTTGTATAAGGATCTCAACTTGTCTTGTGCATTGAATATATTGTAAAAGGAGGTTTATCCCTAAAAGTGGATTATTCATGGGATATTTTTGGGAGTTGGTTCATAACATTTGGTTTTAGAGCATATGATCCTAGGGTTTTGCTCCTTCAATCGAGACATCTTGGAATTTTTGTCATAATTTTTTTTGGTACGATTCAGACAACAAAATTTCTAGGATACTGTAGAGGCATAGAAAAGTAAGTCTGGTAAAAAATTTAGGTACTCGTTCATTATACTTTCGGAGATATAGCTTGTGGAAGTGAGTGTTTGTGACTAGTCATGAAATTAGTTTCAAACGAGTCATCTTGGAATTTTCACTATAACTTTTTTCAGGGACAATTAAGATAACACAATTTTGAGGCTATTGAAGATACATAGAAAAGTATGTTTGGTACAAATTTAAGGTATTGGTTCGTTATAATTTATGATATATATCATATGGAAGTGAAGGCTTGTGAATAATCCTAAAACTAGTCTTAAGTAGGTGTTGTTGGTAGGAGTGCCATATATGAAGTTTGAAAAGTCCAAATTGAGTGTTGCTAGTTTATTTGGAAAGAAGACATACCAGATTATTATACATAAAAATTTCATAAACATATATGAAATACATGGCATTCCATACAAGTTCATTGTCTAGAAAGGGGAAAAAATCAACAAGTTTTGGTAAAGTTACCATAAATTTCATTTGACACATCAAATTTTGTTCAAAATTGTAGCATTGAGGAGAAGAAACATTAGAGTACTAAAAAATGGAGTTTCAAAATTAGAAGGGACAAATTTGCAGAGTTACATCAAGACAAGGACGACTAGCAAGGAAATCTCCCAACTAAGGTTTTAAAGGTATGCAACTTACAATTGGCATAGCTTTTTATTGGAAGATTTGTTTTTGGTGATTCAAACTTTTTGATACAAAGGAAATAGAGGAGTATTATTATTGTTATCCCACATGGCTCCAAAAAGAATTACAACACAAATTGAACTTCCATAAATATCATTTATAACTTGTGAATAAAATGAGGAGATACATAACAAGCTATCCAAACTGGAGGACCAACTTAATGATTTGACTGCTAGGTCAATAACAAGTAATGAGGTAGTGAACACACAAAGAAAAATTCAAGAGATGGAAAATAAGATGGATGAAAATAGGGATCAAATGGAAAAGAATACAGAATAAATGGAAAATAATATGGATGAAAATAAGAATCAAATGAAAAAAGAAAATGGATGAAAATAGGGATCAAATGGAAAAGAAGATGGGTGGATTGAAAATTTCCATCTTACAAACCATAGATGGGAGGGTTCCTAAAAGTGACACTATTACATAAGAGACTTGTGAAAATAAAGGTAGTATTCATGTTGAACAACCTTCTAGTAATAAACATTTTTTCTGGTGGAATTAATTCTAATAGTGGAGTTAATTATGGATGGGTTCCTAAGGGCATCAACTTTCCCAAGGTTGAATTAAAGAATTTTTATGGAGCACAAGTCTTTACATGGGTGAACCAAATAGAGAAATACTTTGAATTGCATAATATTATAGATGATAATCAAAGGATTTCCATGGAAACTGTTTACTTTGAGATAAAGCCTTATCAATGGTATCAATGGGTACTCAAAATAAAACATCGTTCTTATCATTATACTTGGAGTTTATTTACAATAGACTTAGAAGCACAATATGGAAAAGTCTAGGAACAAAACTACTTTAGTCAATTGACAAGAATCAAGAACTTAGGTGACATCGAATATTATAATTTAGAATTTCAGGTGTTGGCCACAAAGTTGGATAACATAAAAGATGAACATTTGTTGGAAGCTTACATGGCAGGATTACAGGAAGACATTAAACATGAGATTTTCTTAAAACATCCTAAAAATAATATGGAGGATATGCAATTTTCTCATCATATTCAAGCAAAGAATAGAGCCACACACAAGTCTACCATTGGAACATATGCAAGCAAAGATATATTTGGAACTCATAGGGAAACCCTACCTCAACCTACTTGAATATCACCAAAGGAAATGGAAGAAAGAAGAACAAAAGGAATATGATTTGGTTGTAATAAAAAATGGTCAAAGG
>JZKD02S1667928.1:110328-123297 GCA_000966675.3 Picea glauca
ACACACACATACATGGCTATGTAATGGAATGTACAGATAAGTGACTATTCTGAGTACAATAAAAATCTTTGTTGGCTCTTTCACCTCTTGTGTATGTCTATCTATATGACTATGTGCTCTTCTATATGATGTTATAGTATGTGTTTCTCTATGTAAGGAACTATTGATAACTATCTCATACTTTCTCTTATACTACTACAAGGCCCATCGAAACCAATCGCACTAGCAGGATTTGACAAAACTAACACAATTATTAATTTCATGTTGGCTAAATAATTCATTCCATAGCAAACCATTCAAAGAAAAATCACAATTAAACCCTAACCATTCCTTCAATTATTGTTGAAACTATATAGCGCAGGTATTTAAAATAACATTATAATCTAAACCATAATCATTTGTTTCACATCATTGAAACTGAATAATGTTGGGAAAGTAGAATGATAACAAGAATGAAAGGAAAATATGTGTTGTTGAAAGTAAACAATAAAAGAAACTATAGTGTTGGAAAATGCAACCACACAACACAATGCAACATGAAAACATACATAATAGTCGTACATTTAATGGCTCACCTCCTTGAGTGGGTCCTTTCTTAAAAAGGAGTGATGAATCCCTAAATTGAAACAGTAACTCATCAAAATAGTAACTGAATTCAACTATAATAGTTTCTTCATTAATTAAAAAAATGGAATTACAAATACTGTGTAACTTATGGATTGAATACTACTTTACTAAAATAAAAGCTAACCTAAATTGAGTTAATAAGATACATATAAACATTGGGGATTTCTTGGATCTCTCAAAATGGATCCGAGGGAATTTCAAGACTCCCTTTAACTATCTTTCCCTCAATAATTCTAGAATATTTCTTGGTAGTTACCAGAGGTGTATGGTTAGTTGTTGATTAACCAATTCTTGAAATCCATATTTATCTTCCTTCTTTGATTTCTCTTACAAATCATATCCCCTTAACAATTTGCTAAGTTTTTATGATGCATTATAGAGTTTGACACACTTTTACACCTTTCTTCCTGGGTTGTAGAGTTCGGGATAACTCTATAGCCTATACTAGTTAAGATGAATGTTGTTTTAATAACATTTAACCATTATTTTGAGCAATGGAAATTTTGTAATCCTCATGAGGAGGTCTTTACAACAAAACATAAGTTCTCACAAATACAATGAACAAATACAATGAACAATATTGGTAAATCATTATGTAGCATATCTACTTAACACATTCAAATCAAATGACACATGGAACCCAAATATTCCATCACAATTCTTCATAAATATGTCAAAACAAATCAATTCACAAGTAATAACTAGATAAGCTAAAATAACTATAATTCCAGTATATTATATTGGCAATGGATAATGTACCCAAATGGAATGTTTGGGGCTTATGGTGGGTAAATGAAGAGGAAAAAGATGAGAAAAATAGGACAATTTCAAGGCTCATCAACATGCATGACTTTATTGTTGATATTTTTTGTTTGATGATTAGTCATAGTGGAGCACCATTGTATACTATCCTTTGCAAGAAGGTTGTTTAGTTATAATATCATGCTTGTTGAAAGGTTTTTCTCTCCAATGATAACCTCATTAGGGGGCATTTTCAAGGAAACAAATCTATAATTACATAGCATCATATGGGATTCCAAGTTTAATAAACTATCAACGGGTAATGAAAACTAAACTAGAATGAGAAAGTGGAGGCATGGCAAAGGTAACAATAAACTTGCAACTTATTGGGTTTTCATAAATTATGAGGTTAGTTTTGTATTGGTGAATGTTCATAAGTGATGATGTGTTATTATGGTTGCACTAACTAGAATAATAAGACGAGTCTAGAGTGATTGCTTATTCAATACGATGTTTTGTACATAGTGGAATTCATATCAAGGGGAAATGGGTCCCTTAGTCAAAGTTCCTATATTAATTGAAGGAAAAAATCGATTTGTTAGGAGGGTTGAAGAGGCCATAATCACTCAAAAGTATGGATCATCATATGAGAAAGGAGGGATAGATTATGACCCGATGTGTATACATATGGGATGATTGCTAGTTAAGTTGTGTGAATCTTATAGGGTAATGATACCTTAGGGAGTCATGTTAGACCCTCCATGATAGTCACTGAAATGGATCATGACATGGGCACAATGGTGCAAGAACTAAGGCATTGGTTGATATTAACCTTGTGTGTGTGAGTGTATATTTCTATAGGAATACTTGAGTAAATAAGAATTGTCAGGATATCTTGTTTTGATAAGAGTGGGGACTAACCCATATAGTCCACACACCACTGGTTCATTAGAGGGTCACCCTAGAATGTGAATCCCATTACTAACTTCATCAAGAAGGGAGATGAAATTTATTAGATGAGTATGATTTGAGGAGGCATTTACAAAGAATAAATCACCCACGTATAAGTGCACTTATCATAAGTGTGCTAGATCTTGATAATGGCAATGCAATTCACATAACGACATGTTTAGATGGAATAAGTATAGTAGTAATTCTAGATGGAGGAATAATATCATACTCCTCTAGAGAAGTATGCACCATGAAATGGTTGTGCTACCCGTGATCTAGGGATAGCATAATCAAGCTTGTCATAAACTTATGCACCATGAAATGGTTGTGCTACCCATAATATAGGGATAACATAATCAATCTTGTCGTTAACTTATGGAGGCAATATCTAATGTTTTTATAACCCTAATTTTCACCAAACATGCATACCTGGCATCAGGCCATCTCACTTGCCATTTTTTTCAAGCCACCATTGAACAACTCTTCTAAAAATCCATCCTTTTGAAGGCATACACGCCCTGTGCCACTGTTGCACGTGTGTATATGCTGGCTAACCCATTACAGCCCACGTATACTGACAAAAGCACAAAAAATAGAAAGTTGCAGACGTAATACATATTTATGGGTAATTTCCTAAATCGTTTGACCATCCATAGTTGATCACTCAACCAGATAACTACCCTCTTCTAGCCTATAAAAGAAGAGGTAGGGGTCCCAAAAGAAAGAGAGAAAAAGAAGAGCAAAGAAACTCTGCAAATTTTTGTATTCCCCTTGCCCCAATCTTTTGCAACCATTTTGTGAGGAGAAGCATATGTGGAAGCAGTTGGTGCCCAGTTGAAGAGGATCTTAGGACCAGGTTCGAGGAGCAGTGGCCAATCTCACCTTTGTAAGTTACTTTTGTGAGGGTAATAAGAAAGAAGTATTTTTCCCGTCCCGCCATATGAGGTGTTCAAATATTCAGTTTTGATTATATTTTATTAGAACCTATAACCCACTAATTCATATATAAGATGCATGTTTGGAGTTATTTGTTTGTCTGTTTATGAATGCAGGTTGGCTTTCAGAGGAAAATTGCATTCAAGAAGCTACCGAACACGAAAGGATCAACACCAAATGCAGAAGTTCAAGGTAGAGTTACTAGATCATTTTATCCTTGTGTTTTATGCTTGAATGTGGGGTCTATGCTGGGCTGATAGTAAAAAGTAGGAGACTTTAGATGGTCATTTCTACATGCATTACAAAACCCTTAGTTCTAGTCCATAGGGGGTTTTCCCACCCACAACAGAATTGGTGACCATACTAGGGAAGATCTCTAGGGTTTTTGGGGATACTTTTTTGGTGTTTTAAATTGGTTGATGACCTTTTTTCTGAGTTTCTGCAAGAGTCTGAGTTTGTAGGGATTCTAGTCTTCCATACCAGTACTCCCTTCTTTGATTGCTAGATTGATTTTTATTTTTCGGGAAGTCACAAAGGTATACGCGGCCTATATAAGGCCTGAGCATGTATATATGCGCCCTACCTTTAGACAACCCGCGTACATATGCGGGCTATTGAAGGGTCAATAGAGTGCTTGGGTTTAGAAAATATTTTTTAAAGAAGAGGCAGTCATCCTCTCCCCTGTCAGAATTCATCCTTCTCAGGGGTTTTTTGATCCATTCTTGGTCTCTATTGTTGCAGTCTGTAGTTTAGATATGATCTCAGATTAGCTTTGTTTTGTCAAAGTTTCCTTGCATCTTCTTTATAAAAGTAAGTTTATGTGTCTTTAAGGGATTTTGGTTTTCAATATCAGTACTCCCTGCCTATGCTTGACTGCTTGTTTTTTAGTTTTTGAGGAGTTGCATAGGTGCACGTGGTCTATAATGGGCCTGCACACGTGCATACACGCCCTGCCCTTGGACAACCCACGTACATACGCTTGCTGTTTAAGTGTCAGTAGCGTGCCTGTTGAGATTTTTTTTTTTTGGAGGCAGTCATCCTCTTCCCTGTCAAGAGTCACACTTCTCAGGGGTTTTCTTGATCTAGCCCTGGTCTCTGTCATAGCAGTTTGTAGCCTAGATTTGACTTCAGTGTAGCTTTCTTTTTCTTCAAAAGATTTCTTGTTTTTCTTTATTAGGTTTTTGGATGAGATTGTGAGTCTTTTCTGATCTGCCTTTTTGGGTTGGGTCAGTGACTCCTTGTGAACTGCAGGAGAGCCAGAAGTCATTTATTGGTTTTGTCTTGTCTTTATTTTTCCCTTTTTTCTTTTGAAAAGAAGAAAATAATACATTTTAAAATTTCTTGTTTTTGGAGGCATAATAAAAAAATATAAATTTCACTTTCTTTGTTTGGTCAAGTAGTTGGTTGTTTACATTAGCAATCAGGAAAAAGCATGCTTTAATAAGTTCTTGGCTGATTGACTTAGGACAATAAGTAGCTCATAGTCGAGCGCAAGCTTTTTTTTAGTTTTCTATTAAAATATTTTAGAAAAAAAAAGTAGTTTGAAAAGTTGGTTAAAGAGTTTAAAATGTGCAAATCTGAATTTATGAAGAGGAAGTAGTTTGTTTTCAGCTTCAGTATATGCTCTTCTCTTTCGTCTCTTAAAAACATCATTGGTTTCATTTCCATTCCCTTTGACTTAATATAGCCACTAAAATTAATGATTAATTAAAATCAACTAGACTTTATGATTGTAGGGTCCATCAACTAGTCTAGGCTAGAGCCTTGATTTAGGATTGGAGAGGAAACTCTTCAAGGCTACAAAACAAACATAAGAGTCTGTGCTAGGGAGTGCTAAAAGTCTAGTATCATGGAAGTTATCTGGGACCCCCCTCTAACACAAGGGCTAAACATGAGGTCGCGTTCACAAAGGTAGTGGAGATAACCCCTCCAAAGTCGAACCAAGCATAGTGGGGAACACATATAGAGGGCTTATCTTGGGATTCCGTTGATCGTATTTTCCACGGAGCTTTGTGGGTCTCGAATTTGTTTGAGGTCCTCATTTGTGTTCCGAAACACTTGCTTTTGATACCATTGATAGGTTTAGGGCTTGATACCCTGCTCATTGCGGTCCACCCGATTGTCGACTGTATCCGCCTGGTGACTGTTCGCGTGCTGGCAACCTAGTGGCCTTTATTTTAGAGACTTACACAGGTGACTGCGGGGGTATACCATGGTACCTAGGACATACATCAGGCCACGCTTTGTAGATTCTATCTGGAGGGTGCTTCCATATTCAAGTTGCACTTGCACCGGTAAGTTGCTTTAGTGTTTGCTGGTGTAACTGTTCTTCCAACTAGCTAGTGATCTGCTTGTCTAATCTCATAGGGACTTTTTCTAATGTGTGTTGGTTCTTGAACGTTAATAGAAATCCCTAGTGTGTCATTAATATTCTCACACAGTGGAGGATCAGGAGCTCCGTCGATCATGAAGGCTTCTTGGCCTGCCACCTGTCAATCTGGAGCCACCACGTCACCACTAAGGCGAAGACTAGACCAACAAGGGTCTTTTGAGGTGACCAGGTCATAGGAAACTGTGCCTGACCCATATCCGAGAGAAGAACATTCGATTATGGAGGAACCAACCATTTCATACCTTGGAGTGGAAGCTCTTGGTCTGTACGAACCTCCGAACACTGATCTATCGACGCCCGTCGTTGTATAGGTTTATCCTTACGAGCGCCTGATAATGTCACAAACAACGATGGAAGAAAATGTTGTGACTTATTTAGGGAATACTCATATTCCCTCTACGACTGTCACTACAGGGGGTGTTCCACCTCCTAACCAACCATCGCCAGTCCGGACCACTATGGTCTTGACTACATCTACCTCGGGCAATGGTCTGATTTAGTCTATGGCGACGATCACTACTCTGTTTACCCAGAATGTGACAGGCCCTCTGTTCTCAGACGGGATGCCTGACTTTGGTACAAGCCCTATACTTTCCTACTCCACTCTATAGACTTTAGGTCTCGGGGTAGGGAGCTCCAACGCTCCTCTGCAAGAATCCACGGGGGGCACTTCAGCTTCCTATAACACTTTCCCTTACGGAGGGGGTCATATACCTCGTTCGTCCCCTTCACTTGGTGGTGCTCACCAGCATCCCGCCAGGCCGAACGTAAATTTTAGTTCGTTTGGAGCAGGTAGTCAAGGAATTCCTTCTTATAACATGCCAGTTGGTTCGACACCGTTCTCTTTGTTCGACACGTTTGGTAACAATGCTTTCTCATTGACTGCCTTCTTGGCCGGGGGCAACCTCGATTATGGACAACAAAATCCTATACATGGTACTATTCCTGCACAGGGGGCAAACTTAGGAATTCCTTCCTCACAAGGACCATGGAATCCATGACAAGGATCATTTCCCTTGTCAAGGATGCCAATCAGAGGCAACCCCTTCCATAACCAATGGAACCCTGGGCAAGGATCGACACCTATGCCCGACGGATCGACAGGGGGAAACCCTTCCCAAAATCCTTGGAATGCAACAAAAGCCCAGCCCTTCATGTCCTATTATGGGAGTCAGCCGATGACATATCAACAAGCATAGAATCTGTATACTAGTCAAGGCCATGGTTATTATCAGAACCCTAGCCAGCAACCTAACTTTTCCTGGCAACCTGGTGCCAGCCAAACTCCAGACCCCTTTTTCCTTGGTCACAATCACCAGCACAAACTACCATTTCTGGAAACTTTGCACTTTCCAGACTTGACAAGTTTATTGAATGACCCCATATGTCACGATCCGCTTTTGGCCTCCTATGCCGACCAAGTTTCCTTCAGACATTCCAAAGTTAGAATCTAAGCCTAATGAAGATCCAGGCAATCATGTGACTACCTTTCATCTGTAGTGCTCATCCAATTCGTTGAAAGATGACTCCATCCAATTGAATTTGTTTCAATGCACTTTCATAGGGAGTGTTGCGAAATGGTACATTGAGCTCGACCTCTTGAGATACTCTTCCTTCGGTGAATTGGAAATGGCTTTCTTAAACCATTTCCAATTACCTGTGAGATACGATGCCGACACCAAATTGTTGGCCAACTTTGAGTAGACAAAGGCAGACCATATCTATGATAAAATCCGAGAATGGAGATGCCAAAAGAGTTTGATAAAAGTTCCAGTCCCACCAACATTCCTGCTGGAGTGGTTCCGTAAGTCTTTGGTACCTCAGTTATCCAAAGACGTCGCAATGTCGAGAGTGTTTTCTGAAGAAGATGCAATAATGAGAGCTCAAAAACTAGAGCTGATCTACTCTCAGTGTGGTTTACTTTATGAAAATTTTCCAAATGTACCGCGATCAATACTTGAAAAAACCAAACAGAGAGTTGGACCACATGCTGATGGTATTGTCAGTTCAACACAAACGAAGCTCGTTGAACAACTGTTAAAACAATTGCAACAATTGTTGATACAACAGAAAGTGGCCAGCCAGACCACTAGTCTGGATGCCCCCCCTACCCAAACGTCAGATGTACACAGTGTGCAATCAACAAACCCGAAGGCCACCCAGCATCCTAACGGAAAGAAAAAACAATGAAAGAAGGGTAAGGGGGATAAGAAGCCTATTGATAATGCTGGCGGAGGCAACACAGAAAAGAAGAAGTCGAAGTATCTATGTAACCTATGCAAGGAAAACCACCCGACTCACCAGTGCCCTCAGCTTGCAGAGGCCCAAAAGTTATTGGCGCAACAACAACCTATTGTGTTAATGAACCCATTTCAACATGGGAAAAATTTAACTCAAGCCTCTCCTAGCACAGACGGGGGCAGTCAAGGACCCCCTTCGTCTTCGAGTAATTCTTCGTCTGCAAATGTGTATATGATGAAAGATGATGCCTATATATCGACTAGAGCGCATGATTACGAAATGCCAAACACCTCTGAGAAGAGTAAAGAAGCCGAAACCCCACCTCTTCCTCTCCAAATTGAGAATACATTGGGCGAAACAATGACATGCATCCCAAAAGGTGCATTCAAGAAAGCTTCTCACAATCCAAACGCAAGGGCTGCCCATAATTACTTTATGGTGGAGGATTTGTCTCAAACCCCTTGTGCGATGTTTGCTTTGGAGGTCCTCCAAAGCTGCCCTTCCCAGAGAAAGGCTCTGTTAGCCGCCTTAGGATCTGTTGAGACTTTTAATCCAGGTACAATCATTCTTGATACGACTGACTTAAAACCTCATCTCCCTTACCACATGGCGTTTCATATAGTAGTGGCTTACACCATGAAAACTTTTACCCGAAACATTTTTCGCACGGTGGTTGATGAGGGTGCCTCGACATGCGTGATGTCGTTGGTGTGTTGGAAGGCCATGGGCCAACCTGTTTTGTCTCCATCACCGACTCTTCTTACAGCTTTTGACGGTCGTTCGTTTCGACCACATGGCATCATCCCCTCTTTTCCCGTGCAGTTAGGGGGGAAGACCATGTGCATCGAGGTTGAAGTGGTCGATGCATCTCTCAACTACAATCTCTTGTTAGGAAGGAGTTAGACCTATGCTATGCAAGCAATGGTCGCTACAGTTTTCCGGGTCTTGTTGTTTCCACACGAGGGTCAGATTGTGACCATTGATCAGTTGTCTTTCTCCTATCCTGACCCTTCATCGGAGGCATCCGCGGTCCTGATGATTTATAACCCTCAACCCGACATCATCAACATAGGGTTTGGTTTGTGCCCACCTTTGATGGGTACTTTTGATTACCCACCTCCTTCCAGTGATGTTATGTTCATTTCAGACCAGCCTAAGGTTGAAATTTTTCAAGTCTCGTTGTTTTGTATGACCTACTTCAATGATCCGTCGACTGTTCCTTCCCCATCGGCCACAATGGAAGGGACAGGGCACCATGGTATAGCCATGCCCTTGTCCGCGACAAAAGTTGAATACTCAATAGTCCAACAAGCTTCCGCCGACCCTGATTCGACTCCCACACAAGAGTTAGATCCGATTCTCAAGCCTACTTGGGCTGAAGGTTCCCTTATCGATACTGATTCTTTAGACTTAGTATTGCCTTCAGACGAAGCAATTATTGAAGCAATGACTAGTCCGGATAGAACCTAGGATGATCTCCATCACAGATCTTATTTCCTCCCAGAGTTAAGAAGAATTGAAGTAGGATATTTCACTTTGACTATGACTGGAGATAGGTCTTGTCCTATCAATCCCTTGTCTACACACATTGTTTACATCGAAGGTAATATGGTGATCATCGCTAAAATGATACCTATTGATATCTCTAGAACCCCTAGCGTCGTGCAGAATATTCTCATCGAAGCTGACTATTCCCCTAAGGAGATTCGAATCTACACGGATTTATTTAAAGAATTCCGCGACGTTTTTTCCTGGTCTTGTCAGGAAATGCTAGGCATTGATCCAAGAATTGTCGAACACGAAATCATGAATTATCCTGATGCTAAGCCGGTCCGGCAGAAGCTTCGTCCGGTCAATCCTAAGAAAGCAACAACTATTAAGGCTGAAGTAGAGAAACTGCTCAAAGCAGGTTTTATCTACCCCATTCATTTGACTCAATGGGTGTCAAATCCCATTCCAGTTGACAAAAAACAGGGTAAAATTCGCGTATGTATGGACTTCTATGATTTGAACAAAGCCTGTCCAAAGGATAATTTCCCCATACCATTTATTGACCAAATAATCGATGAATGCCCGGGTTGCGAGGCCTTTTCTTTCATGGATGGTTTTTAGGGATAAAATTAGATACAGATCAAACCTGAAGACCAACACAAAACCTCTTTCATTTGTCTATGGGGTACATTCGTTTATCGAAAGATGCCTTTTGGTCTAAAAAATGCTGGAGCTACCTTTCAACGGGCCATGTCTTTCACTTTCCATGATCTCAAGCATATAGTCGAGGCCTACCTTGATGATTTAGCATCATGATCTCATATGAGAGATGATCATCCCACACACCTCCGACTTATCATTGAGAGATGTTGCTACTACCGGATTCACTTGAATCTAAAAAAATGCAGTTTTTGTGTGACATCGGGTCATCTGCTAGGTTTCATAGTTTGGACAACAGGGATGATGGTCGATCCTCTCAAAGTTGAGGCAATAGTTCAGTTGCCTCCACTGGGCACAATCCTTCAGCTTCAGAGTTTACAGGGAAAAGTGAACTTTTTATGGCGTTTCATTGCAAACTACATCAAGATCACGAAGGTCTTTATGCATTTACTAAATAAGGACGTTCATTTTCATTGGGACGAAGCCACTCAATGCTATTTCGACGCGCCCTTACGACTACCCCTCTACTTCGACCACCCAATTATAATAAAGATTTCTTATTGTACTTGGTTGCGATAGAGTCGACCGTCAGTATGGTCTTGGTTCAAGAGGATCATTTCCTCTTAGAATATGTGATTTATTACCTGAGCCAAGGCCTGGTTGGACCAGAACTTAATTATTCCCACGTTGAAAAACTTGTGTTGGGAGAAGTTCATGCTATACAATGGTTCTGTCATTATATCATGTTTCACAAGACCATCGTTATTGCCATTGTGAATCCATTTCAGTATGTGTTGACATGACGAGTAATTGGCGGAAAGATCAGTAGATGGATAGTTTTCCTCCAGGAATTTGACTTAGATTTTGTTTCGGTGAAATCCAAAAAGTCATTGGTCTTTGCAGAACTCATCTTGGAACTTCCGGTCGAGTCAGGTGATGTTATGCCCGAAGAGTCGCTTATTAAAGGAGACGTGTTTTTCATCGCGTCTCAATATCCCTGGTATGGAGATGTACTTTTATATCTCCAGACTTTGAAGTGCCCTGCCTCTTCTTCTCGTGATGAGCGTCACCGTATATGCCATCAAAAAGAACCATCTCATTCTTGAGGACACTTTATATTGTTGAGGTGTAGATTTCATCCTTCGCCAATGTCTCACTCATGAAGAAGCAGAAATCGTGCTTAACAATTGCCACATTGGAGCATGTGGCGGTCATCTGTCTGGGTTGGAAACAACCCAAAAGATTCTACGAGATGGTTACTTTTGGCTGACATTAATCAAAGATTGTGTTGAATCAATCAAGAAGTGCCACCAGTCTCAGATCTTCTCTCGGAAGATGAGGGCACACCCCGCTCCCATGTTTCCCGTCATTACCGTTGGTCCCTTCACCAAGTGGGGAATTGATTACACTACATGCAACCCCCCTTCAACAAGGAGGCACCATTATATAATTGTAGCAATAGACTACTTCACCAAGTGGGTCGAAGCTATGCCAATGTTCAAAGATGATGGTGAGACTGCAACTCTCTTTTTGTTCAACCAGATAATAGCAAGGTTCGACATCCAGAGAGAGATTGTCATTGACCATGGCAGCCACTTTCAGAACAAAATGATGTCTGAGTTAACATGAAATCTTGTGTTGAGGCAAGAACATTCATCACCCTACTACCCACAAGTGAATGGTCAGGTGGAAGCTGTAAATAAATCTCTTAAGACCATTCTACAACGAATGATCAATTCAGCCAAGTCAAATTGGCATTTGATGTTATACTCGACATTATGGGCCTACCGAACGTTTGTTAAGACTACAACAGGTTTCTCACCTTTTCAACTCGTTTACGGGCTGGAAGTAGTCTTTCCCATAGAGTGCTAGATCTCATCTCTAAAGTTGGCAGTATAGTTATTGCCAGAAACTTCACCACTTGAAGAGCGTTTATTATACCTCGAGCAGCTAAATGAGCAGCGTCTTGATGCGGCTTTGGTTAACGAGGCTCACAAGAAAAAATTCAAGTGTCAGTATGATCGGTTCGTTCGCCCTTGGATTTTCTCTGAAGGTGACCTTGTCCTGGTTTATGACTAAGATAAGGACCCCCTAGGGGCAGGCAAGTTCAAACCCATGTGGTTCAGACCCTTCATCGTGAAAGAGGTTCTAAAGAAGGGCGCTTATCATTTGGTGGAATTTGAGGGAAATGCTTTGGCGGAGCCTAGAAATGGGCTCTACCTCAAGAAGTATTACTCATAGGTGGGTTGCCTCGGGTGACTTCTTGTAACATATGTATAGTTCTTTTACATTTGTTTTTGTAGTTTTTATCTTTTTAGTTTTATGGACGTGTCATTTTTGATGTCATATTTTTCACTGTGGCAGATGTCAGGTGAATCAGAGGTGTTCATTGGGTTCGCGGATGACGCTAGCCAACACACTCGGAGGCTTTCTTCCGCAGCTTGGGTGATTTTCACACCTTAAGGCTAGTTGCTATCTTCAGGAGGTATCTGTTTAGGTTACACCACAAACAATGCTGTCGAATACAACGCAATCTTAGAGTTGCTTCGTGACGCTTTGTCGCATGGTATCTCTTACCTCCAAGTCTACTTAGACGCTCAGCATGTTGTGTCTCAATTAAATGGAGTTTGTTGCGTTTATGATCCTACTCTGCACCGACGATTCCTTAGGGTATGTATCTTAGAACGAAGCTTTGATTATATTACGTATATCCATGTTCTTAGGAGATTGAATCAAATCACAGATACTCTAGCTAATCATATATTAAATTGACATATTGCACAAATGTAAGAAAAAACACACACACACACACACACACATGTAAATACATTTGTAAATAAATGCAATCCATAATACACAAAATATGTATATATATATATATATATATATATATATATATATATATATATATATATATCGCAAAGTATTAG
>JZKD02S1667928.1:123332-140424 GCA_000966675.3 Picea glauca
AAAAAATATGTGTCCAGTAAAGAGTCATGGGGCTTATGCCCTAAAAAATATACAAAAGGTGCCCTCGACACATAAGAAGTCTAGCCTAACTAAGGATGGGGCCTATTGGCCCTGCCATAGTGAACAATGACATTGGCCAAATGCCGAAAATGATGGACCCAGGTTCGTGGTACCCCAACAATGTGAGTCTGCATGGATGGTGGGAGATCCTTGATCTCTGCCATAGAAAATGTACGAGTAAGAGCGGTGAGGTTCCACTCCACCCACCTCAAAACTCTCTCAGCCTTTCCGACTGGAGGTCCCCCTGCTGCTGCTAGTCCACCGACTGCGAATGGTCCTGCCTCTGGTCGAGGATGCCACCTAGTCCTCGCGAAGTCTGTTGGACGCACCGGCCCCACATCTGCACATAACGGATACATACGTGTCAGATACTCTGGTATACAAAAAACAGGATATATATGAAAAAAAACATAAAAATTAAATAACTTTGAAAACAAAAAACAAACTTACCCATCTCTCCTCGCTCCTCTCCAGGAGGTACAGGCATGTAAGGATCTCTAGAATAGTTGATCCCGACATAGGGGTAGTCCTCTATGGCCGGAATCTGCCGTACCCACCAAGAAAAAAAATTGTCGTCAAAGGCCTCAATAGTCCTCCCCCCACCCTGTTGCAGCAACAACGCCGCCCATTTTCATAACGCTGGGAGAGAGGGCTCATGCCCTCATATCGTCTCTCTAGGGTTGAGACTTGGTACCCTCTCAAAGAAAAAGGAACACAAAATAGTCCCAAACCCAAAGTTTTTGTGTCTCCGCATACGACACTATGTCAACTGCCTCTTCATACAATCTAGTAAGGTGGTGCTCCAGTCAAAACTTTGTGCATTTAAGCACTGAACCACACAATTCATGTGTGCCCAGGAAGCCTGATGTAAATATGTGGATCTAGTGATCTGCCCAATGAGTAGAACTATCACTTTCAACGATAGGTTAGAAATCTTGTTTATCGGCACCTGTGTGCCCACTTTGTCTATGCCAGCCTCTCAATGGAGTCCAATCAACTCCTCTATGTTGTGAGGCCCAGAGGGAAATGTGCGAAAGTTGATTGGTTCTCATCTCCTTGAGAGGCCAGTCAGAAAGTAGATATATTCAGTCATTGGAGTCAACGACTGTCCCTCAGGCATGAATGCCTATGCATCCGGGTGCCAATAATCTACCAAGGCATTCAACAGTCTAGGTCATGCCCGCGTAAATGGAAACTGCAAACCACAATGTGCCAATGTGGCGGTAGCATCAGGGTCCTCTCCAACCAAATTATCAATGTACTCATGCTCCCTCTCCCTCCAATGAACATACATCCAACATTTGACAAGTTCAGGGGGGGTTAACTCTTGCATCTCTTAAATTTTTCAACATGTTGGAGGGCATACGCGGGTTGTAGTATACACAGTTGCGTATGCCCGCGTGCAATATTTCCTCTGCACATGGGCATACACTGGCTTTCATAGGACAACTTGCGTATACATAGGGCCGACCTTTTTAAAGGTCAGTGCCCCCCCAAAAAATAAAAAGAAATGCACAAATGACTAATTGAAATGCAATAGAGGCTAGTAGGTACTTTATTGGTCCAAGCAGAAGTTCATTTCATCCACTGAAGCTCCCGGAATCAACTCGTTTGAAAAAGGGGTGTTTTTGGCTGTTTAGTCAATTTCTCAATTAGCAATGGTAATAATGAGTTGTCAACTTCTATTTATAGACTTTTTGGCTCCTTTTTGTCATTTTTTGGACCCCTTTGTCATTTTTTCTAGCTTGAAAATCATGTAATATGGTTCAAGAGTTTCTTAGGGCATGTTACAGTAAGTGTTGCTTTGGGTATTGGGAATTTTTTTGGAGATTTGGGTCATTTTTAAGGTCCTTTGGGAAAAAGTCATTTTTCCAACTTGTTGCAACTAAGTTAGGATTCCACCTCCACTTTCTGTATCTCATTGTCTTTGTCGCTTTTCCATAGGATCAACCCCACCGAGTTGCGACACATAACCATCATTCCTGCTTTAGAAGTGTCGTAATTTAGTGGTAGAGCCTCCCCCTTTCATGGATGCCCTAGGTAGATCTTGGTTGCATTTTTGGTATCCATGCCGTCACTAATGACTATAGGCTCGATAGTCCTTATTAGTTTTTTCTGATTACGAGTATGAGCCTCATTTGCATGATTCATTATCACTCTTGAACTCACCCTCAGGACTCCCAAAACACAACGGGTCTTCTTTTAAGCCCTTTTAAGACCCTCTAAACATGAAAATATTGTCAGACGATATTGTCGCCCTTCATGCTCGCTAAACTGAAATTTGAAGGCACGTCTGTCCGACGGTAGTTTACCCCTTTTTCGGTCTAGAGGGTCAACTATACGAACAAAGGTATACTCTAGGAGCCTCGGTTCTCTAGAAGAGTATTCTCAGGTATAATTTTAACCCTTTTTCGAGCTTGAGGGACTAAATTTACGAAAAAGGAACCCACACGGAGTCCATAGTTAATCTCTTTTCAGAATCCCTAAAATTGAAAAGATCATTGAGGGACCTTGTTCCTTCACACTCGTTAAAATGGTCCATAAAAACATCCCATACCGAGTCCATAGTTAAGCTTTTTTCAGACTCCTTAAAAATGAAAAGATTGCCTAGTGATCTTGTCTTTATCACACTCATTAAAATGGTTTTGAATGGACGTCTTTTCGGTGCTAGTTTACCCCTTTTTCGAACCAACTAGACTACCTTCAAAAAAGGTACCCCAGTGAAGTCTCCTTTTACGTTTTTTTCAGACTCTCTAGAAATGAAAAACTGTCGAGCTTACCTTCTCTGGGCTTGTTAAAATTACGTCGAAGGACATTATCATCATTTCTTGTTAATCACATTTGCATTCCTGCATCTTTGGCCTAATGCCGTCTCCATGTTTCCCTCAACTGAACCATTTGAAGCATGCCTTATACGCAAGCCTTGTAGCACTTTTTGCCTCTGCGTCTTGACACCTTGACCCATGGAGGGATTTTCTTTAGTGTCCTTTTCCTGCATATGTTTTCTTTCTCTGAACATTAGTGTGTTCCTTGTGCTTGGAACTAGTATGTTAGTGACACTCGTTCCTCCTTTGTAACGTATCATTATTTTATTCTTTTTCAAGCTTCCCAAAAAATTATTGAAAAAGACAAAAAAAATCAAATATACCCCAAAAACAGGAAGGGAAAAGTATTTTTTTTTTTGGCAGCACAATGAGTCACCCTTTGACAAAGCACATCCTTTCGTTTGTTCGTTTAGCTCAGGGAAATAATGTGAACTTAGGAAGCTGTTCTCACTACATAGAGTTGTGTCCTCCTCCGTTTGGTTATTCTTCCAAACATATGGAGAGTTTGCGTTGGCTCATGCATCGTGAACTTATGTCAATACCATGCTGCTTGAGTCTCATCATTTGTTGTGCTGTTGTCCAAGGGAAGTTTTTACCAATATTGAGTCGTCCCTTTTGCAGTTTGTCTCTTGACCTAATGCCCAACCATTCCAAAATCCCAATCAATTCTTTGTTCGAAATCAATGAAGCCCTAAGCCTGATCATCAAGATCCTCTAGTCCGCTCCTGACAAGTTGTCGAAGACCTCTGGGTAGTGAAGTCATACACCCATACTACACTCCTACCTGAGTTATGAAGATTTTGAATTTGTTTCTTGAGCTCTGAAGGCCTCATCTCTAGCCATCATACATCATTTGCTTCTTGAAGATGGATACTCTACATGTATATCTTTTTGATTTCGAGATGTAGATCTGCTGTGTATTGCTTGCGGCTACACTTTATATAGTTATATGACATGGATCTGCAGTGTATTTAATTGGCAGCCATGATTTTATTTCATTCTGAGCATGGGTATGCTCGCCCCAGTGAGACAATTGTTATTTTGCAGATGGCACCTCCCGAACTTTGGTCTTTGGGCTCACTCGCTTCGTATGTTGGTGAAGATTGGTAATGTATTTCGGCCATCATATGCTCTTCTGACCTCACACATTAGGGAGCATCTGTTATAACCCTAATTTGCACCAGACGTGCATACCTGGCATCAGGCCATCTCACTTGCCATTTTTTCCAAGCCAACATTGAACAACTCTTCTAAAAATCCATCCTTTTGAAGGCATATTCACCTTGCACCACTGTTGCCCACGTGTATACACTGGCTAACCCATTACAACCTGTGTATATTGACAAAAGCACTAAAAATAGAAAGTTGCAGATGGAATACAGATTTTCGGGTAATTGCCAAAACCGTTTGACCATCCATAGCCGGTCACTCAACCAGATAACTACCCTCTTCTAGCCTATAAATGAAGAGGTAGTGGTCCCAAAAGAAAGAGAGAAAAAGAAGAGCAAATAAACTCTGCCAATTTTTGTATTCCCCTTGCCCCAATATTTTGCAACCATTTTGTGAGGAGAAGCATATGTGGAAGCGGTTGGTGCAAAGTTGAAGAGGAGCCCAGGACCAGGTTCGAGGAGCAATGGTCAATCTCACCATTGTAAGTTACTTTTTTGAGGTTAATAAGAAAGAAGTACTTTTCCCGTCCCACCATATGAGGTGTTCAAATATTCAGTTTTGATTATATTTTATTAGAACCTCTAACCGACTAATTCATATATAAGATGCATATTTGGAGTTCTTTGTTTGTCTGTTTATGAATGCAGGTTGGCTTTGGGAGGAAACTTGCAGTCAAGAAGCTACTGAACGTGAAAGGATCGACACCAAATGCAGAAGTTCAAGGTAGAGTTATCGGATCCTTTTATCCTTGTGTTTTATGCTTGAATGTGGGGTCTATTCTGGGATGATAGTAAAAATTAGGAGACTTTAGATGGTCATTTTTGCATGCATTACAAAACCCTTAGTGCTAGTCAGTAGGGGGTTTTCCCAGCCACAACAAATGTGTGAAAGGTTTGAATGTAACATTGAACATTGGAGCCTTTAGCATTTTATCTTATGTTGATGTTGGTTTCCACAATGATCCAGATGGATATCGGTGGGCACCCACCTTTTCCAACTGGCTTAAAACAAATTTTTGGCAATTTTGGTAATTTACTATTTTTAGTAGTTTTTAAATTCCAGGGCCATTTTGAGGGACTAAATGAAGGTTTTTCGGGATTGAGCTTCTAAATGATAGAAAAAGGCTCTTATTGGGCCGCCAAAATGAATCTCCTCAATGATACCTTTCCAACAAGCTATCGTGCACCCCAAACGAAGATCGTATGCAAAAGTTACGACCCTGGGAAGTTGATGTACTAACTTACCCAAACGGGGCCCACATGACTTTTGGCACTTCATCTCTCATGGTTAGGTTTTTTGGATGTCTAGGGTTTGTGAAATTCCGGTTTATTTTAAAAAAATGCCTTCAGAGCCTCATTGTAATCATCTTCTTATGAATGAGCGCAACCGTCACATATCTTCTAAGAGATAAGACGCCACCATTCCAACGAGCTTGTTTTCCGCTGCATTTTACAGTTTCAATTTATTTCCGTATTGAATAGAAAACCAGTTTTATTGTATCTATGTTATTCTGTGTTAATCATCTTTTAATAATCTATATTCATTTTGTTCTGCTCATAAAATATGGATCAGTGGTATCAGAGTGGTTTTCTCCTTGTCGTCTTAATGCATGTCCCCAACGAGGTCAGGGTACAATGAATTGGGTCTCGAGCTTGTTTCTCTTGAGGAAAAAATATCTCACACGCCCAAGCGACCTCTCATGGAAGGAGAAAATAAAGATGACGGGACATGATATCCTTTCAAAAAAATTATTGAGGAAGCCCTCATGCAATAGAGGAACGAGATGATGGATAGTTTCATGCAAATCATTCGATGACTACCAATAGGCGACACATCTTTCTCGAGAAGAGGCGTCGCCTCCTTCAAGGTACAAATAAACTTCGATATTCCTATATTTGAAGGTCATATAGACACAGATGTTGTATACAAGTGGTTGAATCTACTAGAAGGGTATTTTTCTGTCCATAACTTTTCAAATAGAGAAAAGATTACTTTTGCGCTCCTCAAAGCCGTTTCCCATTTCAAATATTGGTGGGAAAATTTCTGTGAGAAAAAGGAAACAAAGGAATCCTCATTATTTATAGTCACGACCACCTGGGAATCCTTTAGGGATGCTATTAAGGAACAATACTACCCTGTCAGAAGTTATGATGACTTGTATACCAAATGGACCACACTGTGGCAAGAAAGAGACCAAGAAGTGCCAGAGTTCACAAATATATTCCATACCTTGCGCACCAAGCTAGGTATCAAAGATTCATAGCGACATTTGATGCTCAAGTATCGCGGTGCTCTGCATAGATGCATAAAGATAGAAATGGAATTTCTGGACTCCTCGTCCTTGGGCACGACCTACCGATATGCCGTCAAAATCGAGCAGAAACTCAAACAAAAGACACGACAGTTTGGGCCTGGGAACCCATCACAAAAAAATCTAGGAAAGGGTGGCCCCAACCCACATAACAAAGGACATAGAAAATATGGAAAGTATCAAGACAACCATTCCAAGCCACAAGCAAAGAAGGACACCAGAAAGATAAAGAAAGATATCGGGAAGTGGTGTGACTTCCATAAGAGCCTTTGGCATAACATTGTTTATTGCCGCTCAAAGAAGTTGTTAGTGGATGAAGTGAAAGCCTATGAATTAGATGCGGGTTCTGAATCTAAGTCAGAACCAGAAAGGGGAAGATGGATCATTGACGTGGAACCTAGTGCCATCGTTTCTACCACCAAGCTCCAGCCTGGTGAACCAGATGAGCCAGAAGAAGGTGAGTGTCTCTTCCATTCACAAAAGTGGGTGAAAGGCACCCCGTTGCACTTCATCGTTGATAGTCGTAGCTAGAATAAATTCATATTAGCAAAGGTCATCAAGCGATTTTCCCTGCTGACAACGTCGCACCCACAACCCTACAACATTGGATGGCTTTTCCAAGGAAGCAATCTCCACGTCAGCCAACAATGTCGATTGTTGTACGACATCAAGCCCTTCAAAGACGAGGTATTGTGTGATGTTGCTCCTCTCGAAGTTTGTAATGTTATTTTGGGCCAACCTTATTTATGGAAAATTCATGTTGTATATGAGTTTAGGCCTCGTAGTGTTATTATTACTTTGAACAAGAAATTGTACAGGATACCCGAGGCAGTCCCTCCTACTGCTATTTCCTTGATCTCTTCCAAGCAATGCAGGAAGGTCATCTCTCAGACCAAGAAATTTTTCTTCTTCGTGATTCTCTCTTAGAGTGAGCGAAATATCATAGGCCTCCATGAACGATCTCTCCACACAACATAAGCAAGTGGATAAGTTCGTGGAAGAATACTCAGATATCTTCTCTTCTCCCACCAGGGTACCCATCGATATGACCCCAGGTGCACTGCTACCCAATGGGACAATCTACTGCTGCTCTCTATTAGAAAACGAGGAGATCAAGAAGCAGATCCAAGAACTACTCCACAAGGGGCACATCCGTCCCATCTCATCGCCTTGTGGGAGCCCAATCGTGTTGGTGCAGAAGAAAGACAGGACCTCACGACTTTGCATTGATTGCCGGGCCCTGAATAAAATCACAGTCTGAAATTGGTACTCGATTCCCCGAATCGACGACCTCCTTGATCATCTCACATGAGCCAAATACTTCAATAAGAATGATCTGAAGTCTGGCTACCACCGGGTCCCAATAGAACATACAGATGTATGGAAGACTGCCTTCAAGTCAAAATAAGGTCTTTTTGAATGGTTGGTCATGCCCTTTGGTTTGAAACATGCTCCAACAACTTTTATGAGGATGATGGACGATATCCTACGACCTTTCACCAATACTTTTGTAGTGGTGTATCTGGATGACATCCTCATCTACAACAAGACTTGGGCAGAACACTTGCAACATATTCAACATGTTTTGTACACCCTGCGACAACACAAACTATATGCAAACTTGAAAAAATGCTCCTTCAACATGGACATGGTACATTACTTAGGCTACATAGTTGATCAACATGGTGTGCATGTGGATCCAACCAAGATCCAGGTCATCCATGATTGGCCAGCCCCAACCACACTCACTGAACTTCGGAGCTTCTTCGGCCTTGCCAATTTCTATCGCAGTTTCGTGTTGGGATTCTCTCATATCGCATGGGCCCTCATCCAAGTAAACAAAGGTGTCGGTAAGGAAAAATTTGTGTGGGGCCTGTCCCAACAATAAGCCTTCGAGGACTTGAAGAATCGTTTGTACTCATTCCTAATACTTTCATTACCAGACCTGCAACATCCCTTTGTGATCAAGACAGATGCTTTAGAATATGTTGTGGGCACCATTCTCACACAACACAGCCACCCCATGGAATATCGTAGTGAGACACTATCAGATGTTGTTCATAAGTACCCTACTTACGACAAATAAATTTACTCCATTGTGCAAGCCTGCTGCCAGTGGATACATTACATTCTTGGGAAGGAGACATTCATCCACACTGATCACAAGCCACTACAGTTCATACAGACCCAAGGAATATTGCAGAATGACCGCCATCAGAATTGGTCCACATACTTACAACAATTCCACCTCAACATAAAGTATAAAAAAAGAAGTACCAACCAAGTTGTTGATTTCCTAAGCCAACCTCCAGTCACGACACTCACGATCGTGCTAAACTTTTGTGGCCACGAGACCTCCGGATGGCCCCAACTCTATGAGATAGACCCAGACTTCTCCACCACCTACCAAATGTTGGGCGCCAACTCAGTGGTCACAAATTTCCATCTTCACGACAAGATGTTGTGTCATCTGGGCCATCTCCATGTTCCATCAAGCGAGCGCATGAAGATGATTTGGGAAGCTCACTACAGTCGGGTGGCAGGACACTTTGGCGTTGAAAAACAGTGGCAGTGCTACAAAAACATTTCTACTGGCTGAAAATTCAACAGGATGTCAGTAAGTATATCAGGTCCTACACCGCCTGCGCTATTGCCTAACCGACCACAAAGAAACATGTCCTGTACAACCCTCTACCTAATCCCGACAGGCCATGTGAATCCATTTCAATGGACTGCATGTCGGGCCTCCCATCCACCAAGAGGGAAAATGATTGTGTTTTTGTGGTTGTTGATCGCTTTTCCAAGATGGTGATTCTAGCCGCCTATGAGAAGAACGTCACATCAGAAGTCACTGCCAAGTTCTTCTTTGAATGCGTATGGGTACATTTTGGGATCCCACAAACCATTATCTCATACCGTGACAGTTGGTTCCTCAACACATTCTGGTCGAGCCTCTGGTCACTGCTGGATACCAAGATGACCAAATCCACTGCCTTCCACCCCCAGACAGATGGAAAAACTGAGGTAGTCAATCAGATGAGCATACGTATCCTACACATGTACAATTCAAAAACCCCTGCACATGGGATGAGAGTCTTCCCTATGTCCAACATAGCTACAACCGATCCCTACATAGCTCAACTCGGCATAACTCCTTTTAGGTGGGGTTGGGATTCCAACCATTGGGCCCCATGGATGTTACACTACCCCTGGCGACTACCTCACTCCACCAGAACCTGAAAAACCACCTAGTTCATTGATTGGATCCAACACATCCACCAATAGGTTCAGGATATTCTACAAAAGTCTAATTCCAAGCACAAGCAGTGCCATGATCAACATTGAGTGCCACATAAGTTTCAGGTGGGCGACAAAGTTTGGTTGCACTTGCAGAAAGAACGCATTACAAGGCCCCATCGAAAGCTTCACCCACTCTATTATGGGTTGTACACCATCAACAAGGTTGTGGGTGACAATGCTTTTGAGCTCAACATTCCCCCTTTCCTTGGCCTGCACCCAGTTTTCAACGTGGCTCTCCTTCGGCCATATTTCCCACCATTATTAGACACCTCAAAGATAACAGAGAAGTTGACACCAACAGAGCTCAACCCTGACTGCATGCAACAAGAATCTAGTAATGATATTATGGACACACAGATCAAGGGAACTCGACAAAAAAGGATACATCTTTATCGAGTTGTCAAAGCAGGTCAACTCCTACACCAAGGCAAGTGGCTCACCCGGGGCTAAATTCAGAAGAAATTTCCTCATCTGATGGGGGAACTCAACGCAATGGATACCATTGCTTCCTAAGGAGGGATTATTGATCTAGGTGGATATCGGCAACCACCCACCTTTTCCAACCGACTCAAAACAATTTTCGTGCAATTTTGGTAATTTACTATTTTTAGCAGTTTTTAACTTCCAGGGCCATTTTGAGGGCCTAAATGAAGGTTTTTCGGGATCGAGCTTCTCAAAGAAAACTAAAGGCTCTGATTGATCCCCCAAAATGAATCTCCTCGATGATACCTTTCCAACGAGCTATCGTGCACCCCAAACGAAGATTGTATGCAAAAGTTACGACCCCGAGAAGTTGATGTACTAACTTACCCAAACGGGGCCCACATGAGTTTTGGCGCTTCATCTCCTAGGGTTAGGTTTTTTGGATGTCTAGGGTTTGTGAAATTCTGGTTTATTGTAAAAAAAGGCCTTCATAGCCTCATTTTAATCATCTTCTTGCGAATGAGTGCAACCATCACATCTCTTCTCAGAGATAAGCCGCAGCCATTCCAACAAACTTGTTTTCCGCTGCATTTTACAGTTTCAGCTTATTTCCTTATTGAATAGAAAACCAATTTTATTGTATCTCTGTTATTCTGTGTTAAGCATCTTTTAATAATCTGTATTCATTTCATTCTGCTCATAAAATCTGGATCAGGTGATGGGTTGAATTTTGAGCATGGATGATTTAGAGTTTAGATATCAAAGGGAGAAGAATTGTGTGGTAAACAAAGGAAGTCGACGACCCATACTTCTCTCTGTTTTCTTTTTAAAGTGAGGTTGAGAGGGTGGATTTTGAGTTAGGCATGGAGGAATAACCACTAAATAACTGGTATTCGGAGGTCAACGACTCACTCTAGTACCCAACTTACCTTGGATGGACAATGCCATTTTCCTTTTAGTCTTGAGATGATTCATGCTTGACGTGTCTATTGACACCATCATTGGGTTTTTTACTTTAGAGGACCCAAATACTGTGAGTTAAGATTAAATTTTCACTTTGTTTACTACGATGAAGGTTTTTGAAGGGTGGGTGTATGTAGTGTCCCTCATTTCAAAATGATGTCTAATCCAAATTTAAAACTTGTTATTGAGGTTCACATCAACTACTCATTAACCTATAATTGATTGAACCCAGTACTATATATGTAAGTTATGCGACACCTTATATATGTATTCATGTTGGACTTAAATTGTGATGTAAGGTTAGGCAATTGATTATATATGCTTATGTTGTTATAGATTATTGATGTTGAGTTGTTTAAATTTTCTCACGCATGTACAATTTGGGTTGCTTATATGATTGATAAATAAACTTTTTTTTTAAACACAACTCGATACATGGATCTAGGATGATAATGGATAGTGGATGATAAGGGCTTTCCAATGTGGGTAGGGACAAAAATACCAAGGGGGTTAGAGGCAATTCCCATCAACTATATCCTCCAACAACCCCAGGATTATGAGATTAGGTGAGTAGATATACTTTTCCCTAGACGAATGTGGTAGATCATTGAGATCCCTATCGTAGGCCATGATGACATAATGATTTCCATTTGAGTTGTACTCCATCCTACGAAGGTGTTATACCACAATGAGTGATATGTGATCTAGGCAGTTGTGATTTAGTTCAATACTGTATAGGGTGTCTAGACTAGGAAAGTTGGTTTTTAAGCTTTGTATGAGCTAGTTAGATAACTTGCAAAAGGAAGGTTATTTAGATAAGAAAGGGAAAGGAAATAAGAGCATTGAACAAGTTGGCGAGCCTTTATTTTATTCCAAGTATTCCTAATAAATATAAATATCTATATTTTAACTTTAGTCTAAATATGTCTCGAATTTGTTGGTTAAGTTAATTGCTTGAAAATAATTATTGTTGATGATTAAATTTATATAAGTGTGTTTTCAATTGCATTYAAMTTAAGTGGTTAAAAGGAGAAGTTGTTATCCTTTGCACCCAAGTTCAAATTCCAGGTGTCAAAAATCTCCCTTTCACCTAAATACTTGAGGGTGGAACAAGATATTCYAGATTGTTTTTTTAGCATAGGGGGTTGCCTCAAGTGGTTGTCGTTAATGTTGCRAGGCATTTGGCTAGTTTCATGCTAATAAYTRACCRATTYRAAACCCCTAGATTARATGCACTAATCTATATCGACGAGTTTTTAGCAATATYATTCATGAATATGAGRAAGTGTCTCTTAAATTTCCTATAAAAAATTATTAAATTCCTTKTTAAAAATATATTTTAATTTATAAAAATTATTCTTATCAACTTGTATAAAAAACAAAAAAATCAAATTGCACATATAATTTTGAACACACTTACAAATGCCCATGAAAAAAATGATTAAAATAAATAGAAATTTATTACTATGAAAAATTGTAAGTTAAAAAAAGAAAAACATTTGAGAGTGCAAGTTTTCAGAATTAGACATAATGTAGAATGTATTTTTGGATAAGCACTATGTACATGGTTTTCGAAACGTCCAAGGTTTCGAGTGGACACTCCACCCATCATAAAGGACAACAAAATGTTCATGTGTAGGAAACACGTGCCAAGGTTTTGTATTTAAAGGATTAGATAGGAATGTGATTGTTGGAAAGAAGTTAGGAGAAGAATTAATAAGATAAAATCAAAATGTCTGTGGAGATTAAATAAAGAATAAAATGGCCTTTGTGATTAATAAAAGGTGAAAAAATAATTAGGGGCATTAAGAATGAAAAGCAAAGAAGAGGTAGAGATGAATTAATAATAATAATAAATTAGTAAAATAAAAGATAAGAAGGTAATGATGAACCTGAATTAGTCAAACTAAGGAGGAAAATATTGTGTAAATTAGTACATTAAGAAATGAAAATAATATTATAATATTATAATGTGGAAAAATTAATAATGATTATAATGAAGTTAGTGTAAAAATGAAAATAATATCTATATCTACACCATCACATAATATCATCAACATATCTTTATGTACTAATCTACACAACATTTCCTATGTTAGTGTGACTAAGCCAAGCTTATTTAGCATTCTCTTGGTTTCTTCCGTCTCAATTTTTCCCATCTCGTGAAAGCCTTCTCTTCTCTCTTTAGCTAGGTTTTCTCTATTTTTCCTTTTATATCTTTTATTAGTCCCTGCCTTAAAGCAGTAGGACTATTAGTAAACGATTTTCCCACTTGTATTAGTTTGTTCGCAAACCTATGCATAGTTATCCTAAGTTTTAACTGGAAGATATATTGAGTATTTTTCGTTGACCAATAAGTTCGGCAAGAATTCTGTACACGCTTTACCTAAACCAATGAGAAATTTGTTCATCTTATTTGGCCTCATATTGAGGCAGAGATGAACCAAAAGCCTTCAAACTTAGGAAACCATATATGTATTTATGATAGATACATAACAATTGGATTAATTCTAACTTTTAAGTTAGCATTAATTCAAAACATTTAATTTTTGTCATTCATAGTTCATAACTCATAACAATGTTCAAGGTCGGTGGTGGTCCTGTGTAGTGGCTATGCAGTTTATGAGCGGCCACCTGCCCTCCACTTGGTCATTTGCATGTGACCACCAAGTTCCTTGCATCCACTTGGTAGATTGCATGCAAGTTCCTTGCAGTATTCTGCTCGTATTTCAGTCTTCTGTGTGTGTCTCAGCAGGAACCTCCTACCCTTTCCAAGCAGGGAAAGAAAAGAATCCAATCTAGTAGTCAATATGTTGTATCTTCTCTCAATCTACTGTATCTTCTGGGTCTCGATCTTCTCTCAATCTATTGTATCTCGGGGGAAGAAAGTTGTAAAATGTATGAACAATCCACAATCCTTATCTGTTGTTCATGAAAGCCATACTTGGACACAACACCTTCCTTGAGCTTTGGCTACAACACTACACCTTCCTTTCCCCCACGAGCTTTGGCTCCTACAACACTGCACCTTCCTTTCCCCCACAAGTTTTGGATCCATCAATCGGCTTCATCATCCCTTCCATCAATCGGCTTCATCATCCCCACGAGCTCAGTAAATCTTGTTGTTCATCTGCATAAAACATCTCTCCATGGCAGAAAACATAAATGCACTTGCACATAATTTTTTTTTTCTTGCCTATAACAATTTATTTTTACAGAGTACTTACCTCATTTCCATGCCCTTTTATTTAGGGTTGGACGACTGGATCAAGAGCATGGAAACAGTGTATAACTTTGGCATCATGTCGATTTTGGAAATCTGGTCGACAACAGAACCTTTTAATTTAAATTTGCGGCCATTGTGCAAATCGACCGCAAGTCCTGAAAATTGCATGCAAGGACATCCACAGAGGAGAACGGGTCAGTTTTGCGGGATTCTAAGCTACGTTCTCATACATTTTGCAGCCGCAGAGGTGAAGATTTTCTCCGCTTCTTTCTTTGCAGATTTTTTTTTGTGTGTCGTGGAGTTGCATTCTACAGATTCAGATGTTGAGGATTGTGATGGCTTCGATCCGATTTTTATTCTTTGAGATTTGATGGGTTTTGGAGAATGGAATGTGAAGGTATCTGTGTTTGGTGAAGGTCCATGAAAAGAAAAGGAACAGTTAAATTATTGTTCAAATTATGAATTTTTAGTGTTATAAGATCGAAATCTTACACATTTTTTCTATTGCCAGCTGAAATTCACATCTTTGCTATTTCTTGTTGAAGATTTCATCACATCTTTGCTATTTCTTGATGAAACTTTCATCTGATTCGTAGTGTGAATTTCCAAATGTTGAAGTCGAGTCGATTTATGTAGTAATAGGGAAATTGTTCAAGCATTAATTGGAACCCATTCCTGATCGAGTTAACACTGTCTTTCATCTTCCTTTGTGGATCTCACCCATGTAAAACCCCCAGACCACATTGATTTATTAAAGAACGATGTGATTCTTGCAACACCATAACCCAAAATTCCATCTGGGGTTCGTTGTGAATTTGAGATTTTGCTCTAGCGACAGGGAAAATAGTTGGCGTCCATAATTCTCCATACCATCGAGTAATTTATGTGATATGCCATGATTGACTACTAAGAAGTAGCCCTTCTCACAAGCACGTGCGATTTGGTGAATGATTTGAGCTTCTTGAGTAATTTGTTCCAGCTGCAAGTCGATAACCGACACATTGTCATTTTCTCCGCAGTCTCCTGGCTGTTCGATGGGACGATCTTCCTCTAACCATAAATATGATTCTGGTATCTCATCTTAATAGTTACAAGAACGTTCTTGTAAGTATGAGACAACGGATTCATCTTAACATCGTACCTGTTTATCAGATTATATTCACAACAAACTCTTCCCTTACCACCCAATTCTCTTTCCTTAGAAAAGAGTGGGCGCCCTCACTGATAGAAGTTTTTAGTTCTGCCCTGAGCTTCGAACTTGCAATAGGGCTGTTACAACACCTCATTGCCTGCATGAGCCCTTGAGAAGACACATGTTTAGGTTTTGTCATGTGTCTGCTTGCAAAGAATGAGTGTTGCTCAGTTTAAAAAGGTATTTTAAGAAAATACCTAATAACTAGTGTTGATTTTAAGTGCCAAATAAATAGAGTGCGGGATATAGCAAGCTTAATTATTTAAAAGACAACTAAATAACTAAATATTAATAAAACATTAATATATTTTCATTGAGAAAATTATTGGCTACAATATCCATAGCACTAATCCATTGTTAAAAGACAACTAAATTAGTTAAAAGACAACTAAATTAGTTAAAAGACAACTAAATTTGGATCATAATATTTGGACCATGACTATCTTCACCAATCATAATATTATAAATTTCTATACCAACAATGGGAACCTGGATATCTCAGAAGTGCAAGTGCAAAATTAGGTTTGAACAGGAACTTCGTTTCCGGTTCAATTTAAAAAATATGTACCCTTTATTTTGTGGAGCGATGGAGAACGAAACAAGGATATCCTTCATATATCCTTTTGAAATAACAGGAGCGTTTAGCTATAATAAATTGCGACAGTTGCACGGGTTCTACTAAAAGCACATGCTTTCTACTTTCTTTTCTTCCTTTCTTGGCAAGGACTTGTTGCACGAGTTCTACTAAAAGAACATGCTTTCTACTTTCTTTTCTTCCCTTCTTGGCAAGGACTTGTTGCTCTGCAACTCGTCTTGTTCATCTTTATATCCTATATTATATTATATTATATTATATTAATATATTATAGTACAATGGCTTCCATTATTTTCATTTTGACACTAACTTCATTATTTTCATTATTGATTTTTCCACATTATCATATTATAATAATATATAATATTCTTTTCATTTCTTAATGTACTAACATTTTCCTCCCTAGTTTGACTAATAGAGGTTCTTCATCATCTTACTAATTTATTATTATTATTATTAATTCATTTCTACCTCTTCTTTTCTTTTCATTTATAATGACTATTTTTTTCCCTAATTAGTTTTCACTTTTAATTAATCACAATGACCATTTTATTCTTTATTTAATCTCCACAACCATTTTGACTTTATCTTATTAATTCTTTTCTTAACTCCTTTCCAATGGTCATCTTCCTATCCAATTCTTTAAATATAAAATTCTTTTCTTAACTCCTTTCTAATGGTCATCTTCCTATCCAATTCTTTAAATATAAAACCTTGACACTCCTTTATTATACAAGAGCTTTTTGTTGTCCCTAATGATGGGTGGAGTGTCCACTAAAAACATTGGATGTTTAGAAAACCATATACACATCCATAAATACATTCTACACAAAGAAAAACATATTACATATTTTATGTTTACAAAATTAAAATTTCTACACTAATAAGAATGTCCTTTTCAAATTGTAAAATGCTATTGTAAGTGAAATAGTTACTTTAAAGATTTCTTCGAGCCAAGCTAGAATAATTTTTTTATTATTATTATGATTTTATAAATTATATTTTTTTTTTTCATTTTTTATATTAT
>JZKD02S1667939.1:16930-27586 GCA_000966675.3 Picea glauca
TTTACTGAATACCTCATCTTTAGATTTCAAGAAATATATCCAGGTCTTGCGAGAATAGTCATCAATAAATGATACATAGTACACATACCCGCTAATGGAAGATGATGGCATTGGGCCACACACATCTGAGTGAATGAGTTCCAGCATTCCTTCTGCTTTGTTCTCCCTTTTTGGAAAAGGGTTCTTGATGTTCTTCCCTTGAGCACATCCATTGCATATGCCTTCTTGATCAACCTTGAGTTCTGGTAAACCTGTGATAGCTTTGCATATGTATGGTAGCGCCTTGTAGTTGATGTGGGCTAATCTTCTATGCCAAAGTTTGCATGAGTTTTCAATGGCATGGATCATGGCAGTCTCTGGGTGACCCTTCAGTTTATATAAGCCATTTTCTTCATTTTCGATGACGATTGCTTCATTTATGGTTTCTCCCTTAGCCCACATAAGAACTTCTCCATCTATGAAGAGATTCGTCTGAAGAGGCATCGCCGAAAATATGCATGGTCTCCGACTCAATGCATCAAACACTTTGTTCATTATTCCTTTTATGTAAGAAATCTCAAAATCGTACTCGCTAAGCAATTTTGACCAACACCTTTGTCGCGCATTCAAGTTGCTTTACGTAAAAATGTGTTGTAAACCACAGTGGTCCATTTTTAGTTCGAAATTTCGTCTGATTATATAGTTTCTCCAAACTCTCAAGGCATATACAATGGATAACAACTCCAAATCATGCGTCGCATAGTTCTTCTCATGCCTTCTCAACTTTCTCGATATGTAAGCAATCACATGACCGTCTTGCATAAAGACTCCACCTAATCCTTCTTTGGATGTGTCAGTGCATACCAAGAAGTCCTTGTCCATGTCAGGGACCTTTAGTATAGGCGTTGCTGTTAACAGCTCCTTGAGCCTCTGAAATGCTTCCGCGCATTTCTCGGTCCAAACAAACTTCTTGTTCTTCTTCTATAATTCTGTAATCGGATTTGTTATATTCGAAAAACCCTTGACGAACCATCGATAGTATCCCGCTAAGCCCATGAAGCTACACACTTCTGGGACATTCGTCGGCACAGGCCATTCCATGATAGCCTCGACCTTTGTTGGATCCACATCGATACCTTCGTCGGATATGACATGCCCCAAGTAATGAATCTTCGATTGATAAAATGAGCATTTCAACAGCTTCCCAAACAATTTGTTCTCTCGTAGACACTGTAGTATCAGGCGCAAGTATTCATCATGCTCCTCCATCGTCCGAGAATATATTAAAATATTGTCAATGAATACTTGGATGAACTTGTCCAAGTATTCGTGGAACACCCCGTTCATCAAACTCATAAATACCCCTGGGGTGTTTGTCAGTCCAAACAGTAAAACGGTAAACTCATAATGTCCAAACCTTGTCTTAAAGGCGGTCTTAGGAATGTCGTACTCCTTGATCTGTAACTGGTGATACCCTGATCTCAAGTCGATCTTTGAAAACATCGTCGTTCCTTTCATCTAATAAATAAGATCGTTAATCATTGGCAACGGATATTGATTCTTGATCGTTGCCTTGTTCAATTGACGGTAGTCAATGCAGAGTCTCCATGATCCATCCTTATTTCTTATAAAAATCACAGGTGCACCCCACGGTGACACACTTGGATGTATAAGTCCTAGATCTATCGACTCCTTCAGTTGCATTCTCAACTCCTGTAACTCCAAGGTCGACATCTGATAAGGCATTCTCGTTATTGGTTCAGTTCCTGGTTTTAGTTCGATGGTAAATTCCAACTCCCTCTCAGGTGGCAACCCTGGTAACTCCTTTGGGAAGATGTCCACAAACTCTTGTACTACCGAAAGGTTTTCCAGTCCTTCTACCACACCTTTTTCATTTAACGCAAGGATCATATATAGCTTGCATCCCTTGCACATGCTCTTTCGTAGTTGTAGGGAAGAGACGAACCTTAGGGAGACTCCCTAGTTCTGACCTACAATCACGCATCTCTGTCCCTCCTCATTGACCAAGATCAACCATTTCGTCTTACAATTAAGTATCACCTCATGCGATTCCAACCAATCCATACTGATCATGACATCATAAGACCCTAAGATCATGACTTACAAGTTGGCCCTTGTGAAAAACTCTCCCAGGTTAAGGTTACAGCCCGTAACATTTCCTCCAACCTTTTGTTTGGCTCCCAAAGCCATTTCTACAAAGCTAAACTCATCATATTCGACTTCCTTTACCTTAATTCTTTTTAGCATTGCACCAGAAATAAAACTCTTTGTAGCACCTAGATCTATAAAAATACTAAGGGTCTAGTCAGCGACAGTACTTGACGTCTCGAGCATAGTCGATTGGTTCTCTTCCTGGCGGTTATTCACCGCTGCATGAATCTGATGGGCCTTGCCCAAATCTCCCACGGTAATGGGTCCAGTTGATATAGATGCTCTAGTCCTATCAACTGGGCAATCATGCTGGTAATGTGGCTCTCCACATGTCCAACACCCTGTCTTCGGTCTAGTACTCCTGGTACCTGAAGTAGAAGTTGACAGCCCACCGGCCTGGAACCCTGGTTTGTTCTGTTGAACAGACCTAAATTGTTGTTGCTGCAGTCGACATTGTTGCTGGTGTTGTGGTCCTCTATAAGGAGTGCATTGTTGAGGCGTTGGTCGTTGAGGTGTAGTGAAGGTGGATCCTCTCGGTGTGCCACAATATCTTGGTGGATGTATAGCTGATGTCTAATTTTTTTGTGCACCAGATGACGTTGGTCCTGTCGGTCTCGCTAGAGTCCTACTCTGGCCCCCACTGATGAGCTCCTCCTCTGCTATGAGGGCCTTATGGACAACATCATGCAAGGTTTGAGGCATAAGAATCCTCACTTTTGCACGAATGTTGACAGTAATGTCGAACATGAACTTGTTGACCTTAATTTTATCGGTATTCAGGTGTGGAGCATACCGAAGCAGCTCCATGAAATGGGCCTCGTGCTCGGGCACCGTACGGCCGCCCTATCGCAAGGAGTTGAACTCATTGAGATGATGCTCAATGAATTCCTCAAACAGATACCTCCCCCGGAACCATTCCTTAAACAATTCCCATGACACGTCTTCAACGACCATGTTCAATTGCGGCAGGAGTGTCTTCCACCAGAGAAAAACGCTCCCTTTCAATTGAAAGACCGCCATGTAGACCTTCATGTTGGAGGTATAGTCGCGAAGTGCAAAGAACATTGCCATATTCTCCAACCATGCATCGACGGCTGCGTCATCTAGGGCACCAAAGAACTCTGGAAAATTGACCTTCTCGAGTTCATGGTGAATGCTACCAGTACCAGTCGGGGCGCGTGGTGGACCCTCAAGAGGTGTCGACACCCTGGCCTAATCTCTATCCAAATGGCTGATCAGTGCCTCATACATCCTCTGAAAGGACCTCATCAGCCCAACCACATCGCCCACAACTATATGTTCTTGCCCGACAACCTATTTGTCTCCCTAGGGGTTAGAGCCCTCGGGCATGGATGCTAATGGGGGTGTCGCGCCTCCTCCCCTAGCACCCCATCGTATGCCTCTTCAACATCCTCTGACCATGATTACCTACACGAATACAAATCATTTTAATCAGCGACATTTTATAATCAAGCATCTACTCAATGGAAGCCGTAGTGATCCCAAGTCGCGGGTTGAACCGGCTCTGATACCATATGTAATGGCCCTGCCGTTATGAAAACAAAAGAGCCGCAAAATGTGTAAATTTTATTTTTTGGGGGGCGTTAGGAAAGTAAAGTCAAAATACGATCAAGCATCGTCACTCGATGACGAACAAAATGCACACAATACATGCAACATACAAACATAGCGACCTGGCATACTAGCACATCATGCAGCTTGAACCAACATACGACATTCAATCAAACGAAGAATAAAAATACTACCTACCCATCCTACCCTGCAATGGTTAAGACCTCTGAGACACATAAGCAACGCTCAAGCCCAGGTTCCCATTGATTTTGACCATTTAAGGTCTCAAGGCTGGCGACTGTTCTAAGGAATAAGGAGGTGTCTACATCCCGCTCAACACAATCAAGACCAAGCCTATTAAGCTAAAGGACAACATCAGATCAATCAAACGCAACCAACATCAACGAACAAGTAACTAGAACCTTCACAGTGAGCAAGAAACAAATCACATTAAACGTTACAATACAATTTACAAAACATCAATTACAAGTAAGCAACATCATCCTCATCGGGAAGCACAAGACCTAATGTCAGGTTATCATATGTGCTTAGTGATCAATGCGTGCAATGCTACACCCATAAGGAATCATAACTTTTGTTCTTGAACCTTCACTTAATTTATGTATTATGAGCATAATAGATAGTCATCATTTCCATGAAAATTTAAACAAACATAAACTTAATATCAAATATTTGTAATTAAAAATTGAACATCATTAACTTTTCAATCATTAAAACTTTACGATCTCTACAAGCTAGTCACCAAATGAACTTTACATCAATCATGGATTATGCAACACTACACTTCTTACATATTATATCATTTATCTTCATACTTTCATGATAAGCTTATATCCTTAAGCCATATAACATCAATATTTTTAACAACCCTTGCATACATTATTGAATAATTTAATTACTACCATATGTCACACATCATCATTACAATCAAGAACGCTTACACCTCTGCAAATAAAAGAGTCTCCCTTATAATCATAACACATACCTCATTAAAAACAAGAACACACGCATCTTCATAATCAAGAGTCTCCATTACATTCAAGAGAACATACTTCATGAAAATCAAGAACACATACATCCTTATAACCAAGGAATCTCCATTAAATTCCAGAAAACATACATCATTCAAAATCAAGACAACTATAATGCCATCCCTTCACAAGTCCCTATGATTATACCCTAGGACTTTTGAATCCTTAAAGAAAATATATTGATTCAATAATAACTACAACCTATTGTATGGTTAATTAGTAAAATTTGTGAGGAAAAAGAATGTAGTTATCCCTTCTAGATACATTAAGCGAATAAAATAAAAATAAAATATTTGGCAACACTACCATAATCTGCATGGTCCATCTACAGAGTGATTGACAAGTGTAGGATGCAACAGTAAAATGGGAAAATCGGTTGTATAATTGTATCTTTTTTAAATCCCGTTCAGAGGTAAATATGTTGTGTTTCTATTACATCAATGTAAAAACTAGATTGAAGGTTAAATCAGTGGTATCATTATTGCCAAAATATCAGTCCCACACCATACCCAATCCTATTGCTTTTCATGTGCTCTCACTCACACACCCACCATAGTTATTTTAAAAAGGGGTTGTTTTCTTACCTTCGTTCCTGACTGTCACGAAACTGGGTACGAATAAGTGGAGAACGCAGAGTTCAAGGAGGATCACTTAGGGTTTCACCTCGCTGGAAAATTGCCACAACGAAACGCAAAGGATACACCAGAAAATTCATTGAGGTATAACAAAGACATTCGCAGAGGTGTCCCAACGAATTTGCTGAGGGAAGATTCGATGGGGATGGAGTAAATTACCTAGATTTAATGCTGGGCATAACAGCGGGCAGATCGTGGGGCAAGAAGTGCAGAAAAAAATAAAATCGTTGAGCCCGAGGTAAGGAAGGTCGGGTTGCAACTCTCAGTCAACGTCAATGTTAAGTAGATAAACGTTGAGCCAACGCAGTGGATACACACACGACATTTACTGAGTAAGGTCGAACTAGCAGAGGTAAAAGGCCACTCCACCTGGAAGTTTACCAGGCTGGACGTAAGGGGAAAACAACGAGGTAACACACAGAGCATTACTCCATTTGAGTGGTTGCATGAGGCACAAAATGAGGGTAAACGCTATTTTACTTGGACGCCTGTAGCGATACAAAAACCCTTCGGCTTTTCTCCACAAGAACATATTTCAATACGGATTTTCTATACTCTGAAGGGAGTATAGCAAATCCGTAACACCATGCAACGTTCCAAAGGGAGCTACAGGAGACGCAGGGGTAAGGGAATGCTTTCCCCAGGTTTTGAGATCGAAAGAAAAATAAGAGATATCTCAACAAAAGAAAACAACGCAAAAATGGCCCAAACTGGACGCAGACTCAAGTAGGATCATGGAGCAATACATTGATTTCAATGTCATTAGTTGGGCGAAACAAGAAAGGGAAGAAGTATCTAAAAGCATTCCAGGGCGTAGAGATGGTGATGGAGTTTTACAAGTTGAATGGGTAGAAGGCGAACCACACAAGCGCGGAGAATACCCTGGACGCAACAATGGTGAAGGGAAAAATGAAAACATTTAAAATAAACCGCGGGCCCTTTCATCATCAAATCGAAAAACAAGAGCACACACATCCAACTTCAGGAAACCATTACAAGTTCTTCAACATAAAAATTCACATTCAAATTTAACTACTTTCAAGTGCAACACTTAACACGCGTATTGTACTCGAAGGCACAGATTCTGAATGGTTGTCCCGTGCTTGCGCTCCATCCAAGTCTTGCTTGCACTCCATCCAAGTTCTACTTGCCAACCATTGGTACCTCCCAGCCAACGCAAGGGGTACTCTTCTTTCCCCTAAGCTCCCCGAGCCGTAAAGGGGGCACGCACACAATGCTAGAGAATGCTAGCTCCTAGCTCACCTCACAAGGTCAAGCTACCACTCTTATCCGAGCTGGGTATCCCAACTCCCACAAGAAAATTTTCAATCAAGATAAATTCCGACAACATAACCTTACGCATACCAGACATGATCCATACTCCTCCTCCGCCATCCCTTTTATAGATTTTTCTTAGTGATTAGTTTTCTAAACCCTCTTTAGATTCTTTTTATTAAATTTAAATTAGGATAAACCTCCCCCGTACACATGTCACCCGATCCCTTAGTTGCACCAGAAAATCAATTTATTAATTAATTAAATTTGTCTATTTTCCTCACCCACCTAAAAACGTTCCTAAAAACACTCATCGATGTCCCTTTATTCCCTTACATTTTATTAGTGTCAGAAGTCACTCCTGGATTGCTTGCAGGAGCAGAGCCCAACGCCCATCAGTTTTATGTCACGATAGTTTTTAATGGGTGATCAAATGGGTAGAGACTCGGGAAGATATGACTCTAACTCAGGGATTAGGTCTAGTATGTAAGGAACAAAGGAGGTCTTGATCTAACTTCAGTCAGTGAGTTGATTAAAAGATGAGCAGGTGGAAGACTTGGTAAGAAGAGTGAGCAAACTACCTTAGGCAACAGGCCTTTCAGCAGTTTGCAGAAGAAAAACCCTGAATGCAAGATCATCTTGGTTCAGGGCTTCGAGAAACTGAAAGGGGGACTTGACTGGATCCTCCAATTCGAAGTCGTTCAGTGCTAAGGAAATCACAAGGACCGATTAGAAACAATGCAACTGTTACAGTGATCCAACCTACATCATCCTATAACAGTTACAACTCGACTAGATCCTCCAATTCTGAGATGCTCTAACACAGTGTAAACAAAGACGTGAAAGAAACTGACATTGATAAGGTAAGAAGTCTCAAAAGTCCATGCATAACCAGAATAACAGTGTTTTATTAAATTTTTACAATCGGGAGCCTCGCTCAACCATTGATGATTACAAAATACAAAGACTGAGTCTATATACTCGAAAAAATTCGCCTAACAAAGGTGTGCTCAGTCATCCAAGGCTTGGTGTCCCTTCAGCCAAATTCGGATGGATATTCTTTGTCAGACGCCACCTTAACTGTGCATGGCTCCTGCAAGGGGAGTAGTTGATCCATTAAGTGTCGAGTTAGCGTGTGCAGACCTCTCTAGCTAGTCGAGGACTCAGCATGGCTTCTTTGGAAAAAATCGGTACACCGGACCCTCTCGGGCAGACAACTTGCCAGACCCTCCATACCTTACACTTAATGAATGAGGAGAGGTTTCAACCACTCCTTCTCACCTTCATTTACTCCAAGCGAAAACCAGGATTGAGGTCGAATCAGATAGCACCTGGAGATCGTTATGATCCCTTCTGTGACCAAACTCGACGCCTTTGGCCTCTCTTGCACAACTCTTTTTATTTCCCAAATGACCACGGGCTGTGACCCTGTGTTCATTCTCAAAGGCGCTTTTGGCGTTCGTGAATAGGAAGGAGTTGATCCTTGCTTATCACAGTCGTGAGGAGTGAAACGTCGAGATGGATTAATTGGGTGCCACGTGTCCCTCTCATATCTGACGGTCCTGAACTCACTCGACGATGCTGTGGGCCCCGGGTCCTGGACGCTCTTGGCACTTCGCGCCTCGAGGATATGAAGGAGTTGCTCCTTGATACTGTGGGCCCGAATCTGGGCGCTTTTGGCACTTTGGGGTTCGTGGTTTCAAGATGTAGAACGACATAGAACCCTCACCCTTCAAACTCCCGAATGCCGAAAAGCCGACGTGACTAGATCTCACGCCACATGTCCTTTGGATGGACGGTTTCTATCCTTTCCTGCATGCAATATGGGCGCTATCCATCACACTAATCTCAGTGCCGATCTGCTCTTATGGATGAATCCGGACCGTCGACAATATAATATCGCCTGCTTACTTGCTTGGAAGCCTAAAACGAGATTTTTCCGTGCTGCGCTCGGGCGCTTCTCGTGCAACTTGCAGACCTGAATACTCTTGTGCCCAGGACAAGTAATGTTACTAACATTAGGCTCCATGGGGGATAGAGTCGTCCCAGTGATGCTCTAAGGACTCATTTTGCAGCTCTAGTGCCTTGCTATTGGTCTATGGGGTCATTTATTTAAAACTTAAAGATGGAAAGAAAAACAATATTTACAACCGTGAAAGAGCCATGTGCAGCTCAAGAGAAAAATATTTTTAGGAAATGCCCATTCACACGGCCATTGAAGACTTCTTGATCCTTCAAATCCCGTACCCTGTAGGTGTTATTTGAGAATACTTCGGATACTTTGAAAGGCCCGATCCACAGGGCTTCGAATTTTTCGTGCTTGCCTTTATCTTGTTTAGAAGCATCCCATTTCAGTACCAGGTCTCCTATCCAAAACTCTTCCTTCTTGGCCTTCTTATCAAAAACCTGCTTAATCCTTTGCTGATGGTCCTGAATTCTGCCCATTACCTGCTCCCTGGCCTGCTGGACTTCCACTAGCTAATGAATTCTTCTGATCATGTCATCAGGCTCCTCTTGATGATCCTGGAGGAATTTTGCTACATGGATGGCTAAATGAGAAGGGAAAACATCCTCTGCTCCATAGACTAATTGGAAATGAGAGACGCCTATAGATCTCTTCGTGGTCACTCGATCGACCCATAGGGAAAATTTCAATCTTGAATTCCAATCCTTCTTGTTGTCTTCCAACAGTCTTTTGATGATCCTTATCAGGCTTTTGTTGGAGGACTCTGCTAAACCATTGCCCTGGGGATAGTATGGGGTGGAGTGAATCGCTTTAATCCCGAATTGCCCACAGAACTTGGCTAACGGCTCAGCCCTGAAAGAGGCTGCGTTATCAGTGACAATCTTACTTGGGCAGCCGAATCTTGTGATGAGGTCTTCCAGGAATCCAATGATTACCTTGTGGGAAGCACTCCTGGTGGGGATAGCTTCAATCCACTTGGTGAAGAAATCGGTAGCAGTTAGGATCCATTTGTGCTGCCCACTGGAAGCAGGGTGAATTTCTCCAATGAAATCTAGGCCCCATTGTTGGAAAGGTCCTGAAACAACCACAGGATTTAACGGCAAAGACTTGAGCTGTTGTTTTCCTGCAAATCTTTGACATTTGGTGCAAGCTCTGACCCTTCTGCAGATGTCAGTGAATATGGTGGGCTAGTAGTATCCAGCCCTGAGGATTTTGTAGGCTGTGGTTTTCCAGAAATGATGCCCTCCACATAGGCTGTCATGAAATTCAACCATGATCCTTTCAGCCTCTTGTGGATCTACACATTTCAAAATCAACCCCAGGGGGTCTTTCCAATATAGAACTTGATCGATAAGGCAATATCTGAATGCTTTTAGCTTCAGAGCTTTTACCTTGTTTCTTTGCAGGTTGTCGGGAGGCCGCAACTCTTGCAGAAAATATATGACATCCTTATACCAGGGACATCGAGCCAATGGGGGATCCCTTTGAGGGTCTATTTCAGACAGCCGACCCTGCTGAATTCCTGAGCATTCGTTGATGAAACTTACCCCCAAAGCTTGGCAATTGGCTTCAGCCAACAGCTTGGCTAAACCTTGACCTTTGATCAATTTGGTAGGCTTTATTTCCAGGTCAAATTCCATAATCTTGGCTATCCACTTACTCCTCCTCTCATTTATGTCAGGCTGAATAAGAATGTCTTTAACAACAGCTGAGGGAACATAAGCGATGATTTTTTACTGCAGGACATAAATTCTAAATGCCTTGAGAGCCTTTACCAGGGCATAGGCCTGCTTCTCCATAGTGTCATACCTAACTTCGGCATCCCTCAATGCTCGGTTGAAATAGGCAATAGGCTGCTCTAGCCCAACCTTGTTTGTCTGTAATAAAACAACGACCACCATGTGAGGTGAGGCAAAGGAGAAAATAAGGAAATCCTTTGAGTAGTCGGGACTGATAAGCACAGGGGCTTCAGTCAGGGCCTTCTTTATTTTCTCAAAGGAATTTC
>JZKD02S1667939.1:56938-68068 GCA_000966675.3 Picea glauca
TGATATTAATTTATCTTTTAAGTGGTTTATTTTCTTGCTTCTTCTATATCTCTTGTGCTAACAATGCAGAATCCCTCCAAGCAATTTTAAAATTATTTTTTCTAACGCATTGGTGTTGTGTTTACACGCTGTCCAAAGCCTTTTTGTTGTTGTTTTTGTGTGTTATTTTGCAGAAAATTAGGTAGAAATCAGCAGCCCAGTACCTAGGGACTCCCCCAGGGTTGACACGCACCAACCCAAACGGAGAGGGGTCTAGCCCGTGACAATTTGGGGCTTTTCTCCTTTAATTAGCCATTTTTCCATCTTTGTTTTCCCTGTTATATCAGCTCAATTGGAGGGTGGAAAAATGTGCTAAATTTAACACATTTTTCCACCCTCCAATTGAGCTGATAAGGGAAAACAGAGATGGAAAAATGGTTAATAAAAGGAGAAAAGCCCCAAATTGTCACGGGCTAGACCCCTCTCCGTTTGGGTTGGTGTGTGCCAACCTCAGGGGGGAGTCCCTAGGGTACTTTACTACTGTCTTAAAGTCTGGTTTTCTGCAAAATGTGACAAAAAAAACAATGGCCAATATGTCTTGGACAGCGTGTTAAAACTGCCCAAGACGTGGGGGAAAAGATAGGTTTATAGCTTGGAGGGATCTTATAGGGTTAGCACAAGAGAAATAGAAGAGAATAGAAAGAGAAACTACTCAAAAAATAGCTTAACATCAAAATGAATAGCATGAACTACTAATCTAATTGCAAGAGTTAAACAAAACACCAACAAGAAAGGTTCGGAAACAAACACAAAACTTCTTTATTATAGGCTTTACGAAGGGTTAATTACACCACAATCAACAAATCCACAACGGGTAAATTCTCCAAGGAAAATTCTAAGGGAAATTCTTTCATGGATTCAAAGCTAAGGGACCAAAAGTTATAGTACAGACTAATTCTCCCCAGAAACCAGGGGCTTCTATAAAGATTTTGTCTTTTTATGTTGTTCTCAAACATTGCAACAAAGGAACCTCTTCTCTATGAGATAACTTGCACATCTTGTGATAACTTTGTTTCTTAATTACCATTTATAACTTGCACATCTTGTGATAACTTTGTTTCTTAATTCCCATTTACCCAGGCTTTTAGACTTTTGAATTGAAGCCATAGAATATTGGACTTACCAAAGAGGGTGTTTCTGCAGCTGAGCCTCTTCTTCCTTAATATCTTTAGGATTTAGATCAAAGGGAGGTTCTCTAGTGATTTGATGAATTTGCTTATTGGCTTGTTTCTCGCTAATCCTAACCTTTCCTGCCGCGGATCAATCAAGTCCTTAAAGATACCCAAAGTGTTTTATTGGCAAGGCAGACAGGCCACACTATATCTCCTGTCCATAGAACTGGGTGGATTCTTCCCCACTGGGCAAGGTTGAGATTGGGAAAGAGGGATCTGCAGCAGTTTCGAAACCCTAGGATACTTGGAAATGCTGTCCTTTAGCCAATTATTTAAATTCAGCTATTTATAGTTTATAATTTAATATCTTTCTTGAATTTATGTCATACGTCTGTAGTGAATCAAACTGCTGATATTTAGGCTTAATAGTGAATTTCAATCTTGTAAGCATAAGTAGAACCTGTGAATTCTCTGCTTGATAATCTAGGTTGGCTGTGGTAAGTGAAATGCCCTTCGAGGTATGTAGAACTTATCTGATTTTTTGCAAACACTGATTCCTAATACCACTAAATGTTTTTGTTTCAGACATTGGGGGTTCCAGTTGATCGGCTTGTTAGTGCTGATGATTCTGTTATGGTATATTTTGATTAAATAGTTTTCTTGGTCTATGGTTTTGATATCTTGAGATCTTGATTTTAATATAGTCAGTTTTTCCTATTTGTTGCTTTAGGTTGGCGACTTAATTTTTCAGATGATTTTAGGATAATTTATTTTTGTTATCTATGATCACTATAATGTACATATCCAGTTTATGCTTTCCAGAATAGGAACTTTCAAATTCTAGGACAATGTTACCTAATATAGTTGCCTTATATACGAAGGAAATGGCTTGGATACATTGACAATCCGATAGCTATATGTCACAGTGCAGGTGTGCTTGTCAAAGGATTTGGGTGCTCCAGTTGGATCTGTTATTGTGGGTTCGCAAGAATTCATTGCAAAGGTTGGTGTTTCAACATTCTAATATATTGAGGTAACAATAGATAAGGCAATTACTGGTTTCTGCACGATGTAGAAGGTTTTTTTTAACCATTTGGGCTTTATGAGTTTTTCTTTGTTTTAGAAGTTAAATATTAAATTTCAATGACCCAGGTTCAAACCCCAGTGGCCAGTGGGCATGGATCCCTGGATTATAAGCTGGCCAAGTTTGATGGGTTTCATATGCAGCATTAATTCAATAAAAAAATATTAGTTCTTGACAACGTTATGGGAAGTGTTGGAAATTTTTACCTTTTGCAGCTTGCAAATTTAAGAATATTCATGTAATCTTATGTAGGCAAAGAATCTTAGGAATACTTTAGGTGGGGGAATGGCACAAGTTGGATTATTGTGTGTTGTTGGCCTTGTCGCATTGCATGATATGGTTGGTCGGTTTAAAGATGACCATCATAAGTGTCAGATTTTAGCTGGTAATGTTTGAGTTCCCTTCTTTGAAATTCATGTAACAAAAACATAAAATGTAAAAATGAAAGTAATGTAGAACCATTGTGATATTTTGTAAAAGAAAGTATATGGAATTATGAATGGTTTTGTTTGGGATGGGTCAAGTTTTGGAAAGGGGATTTGGAAGAAATGTATGCCTCTTTTTATCCATTATTCTTGGAAAGATTTGTGGGATTTTTCTTATTTGACAAGTTATTATTACCATGGGGTAAAGTTACCTATTATTACCTTGGGTAGTAAAGTTACCTATTATTACCTTGGGTAGATGTAGCCTTTTTTTATCCCCTGTAACAGGACACGGTCCCAGGGTCTTTGTGTCACGAATCCCATGTGTAGAACACAGATTTGTGAGGACACCTGTCAGACACGAGTTTGGCACATGTCCCAATTTTAGGACACATGTCACACATAGAAAGGGACTCAAGCTCAAGTCGTAGGTTGGAGTTATGAGGTGTTTTGGTGTGCAACTTAGGGTTAGTTTTCCCTACTAATGCTATTCAAACTTCAAAGAAGTCCTCTTCCTCTTCATTTCACCCACCCTAGTAATTAATGGTAATATTAAATTATTTAAGTAAAAGGAAATTTATTTAAATTAAATTATTTGAGAGTGGTTCCAACCTCATTGGACTTCATATAGAGAAACTAGAATTTTAGGTCCCATTCAAAATTCAGTAGACTTAACCATTTTCAAGATTTCAAGATTGGCAAGATTGCAATGTTTCCACTGGATGCTATCATGTATGAGGGTATGGAACTAGCATTTAATCAAGAGCACCAAGCCCTCTATGTACCTTAATGTTGGTGGCATTGATTTTTGAACTCTTCTATCATGACCCTAGTAAAAATGTACCCTTTACTCAAGTAAAATCACTTATTAGGCATGTTAAGATTTTTCTATCTTTTTTTAATTCTTAGAGGGTGGCACTGATGATGAGGATCCTAATATAGGTAATGATTTTGATGATATGTAGTTATTTGTTTGTTGATGTATTTTGGTTTAGAGATGGATTGCAATTGGTGTTATTTTGGTTATATGCACCATTACTTGCTATATACATGAGAAACTTTGCATATCTTTGTATAATGGTTTGGATTCAGATGGATGCAAATGAATATATATGTTTTTTTTCAAAATTTGAATATTGTATGTCTTTTTGGTCAATCGATTTTTGGTCCGGTTTTTTTCTAGTTCTGTACTGGTACACATTTTTGGGGTCAACCAGTTTGATGATCGATTTGGTTCTGATAACACCGATTTCAAGCATTGGGCAAGTTGATTTGTCAACTAGTGCTAGAGATAATCACTTTTGATGATGGTGATCCTCCTGAGGGGTCATCCTCCACACCAACAGACGCATGGATTGGATTGGATATAGAGGAGGAGGAGGATGGAGGAGAGAGCAGTGGTAGTGAATTTGATTTTGATGATTATGACAGGGAGGACTACTAATAATCACGACTCATGAGCTATGAATGTAACATCCCCAATTTTAATCCCCGTAAATTATAATGTAATTGTATAAATGGCATTTAGGATGGTGAATCGGTATGTTTGAGGCAAGAAGCCCGTATTGGTTAATATGGTCGAGGGACAAATTGTATATTATGTACATTTAAATGATTAATAAAAGTAGTAATTGATGGTTGTGATACGAGATGGATGAAAATGACGAGGAGCTATGATTCCACAAGAGTGAGGGGTCTAAGGGGGATTTATTCATGGGTATTAATCCAACCCACTTTCCTGAATTATTATCATTGTGTATAACATTATATTTTGTTATTGAGTGTTCTCAAAGCCAATCATTAAACACATGTAAGAGAGTGGTGTGAGGAATCATATCCCATAGTTATTGGGAGTATGGGGCTGAAGTACAATCTTCTTTGGGAAGAGTGTGAGTCAAGCAAGAAAGGGAAAGAGAAGGAAATTCATATGCAGAAAGTGGATAGTTTTTACATGCAGATTTTTGGACAGCTTGAGGAGGGCGGAGTGATGGAAAGAGCACCAGCCATGCTATGCTTGAAGGAAGCCATTGTTTGGTTGTGTTTCATGTTGGAAATGTGGCTTGCGTGCTTGTAAAAATGGGTTGTAAGCTTGTAGTGCGTTTTCCTATTTAGGAAATGGCTCAAGAGTCTTGGGAAGGTTGTTGTGAGCACTCTTGAAGAAGTTGAGAGTTCTTGAAGTCCCCAACTAAGAGATTCTTGGCTGACCAAGTGCACTGGAATCTCTAATAAACGAATGGTACAACTCGAGGGACTGAGAGTAGTGAAGGGGGTACATTTCTTGGGTTGTGCAGGTTGTGGGGAAGAGAGAGCTGGTGGATTGGAATTGTTGTAGGAGTAGAGCTTGGGTTTGGGGATTTTTTGTATGGAGAGTGGATAGCTAGAGGACCGGATCTCCTTATGGAATCATAGCCTCAGCTCGAGGGTGGCTTGTTGTTGAGATTTGGAACAACAGTGCCTATGGATGGGAGGTTCATCCTTCGTATGCATCCATTTGGTTATATTTATAAACAGGTAAGTGTTATGTTGCTTTTATTATGATTATTCCGTTGTGTAAATGAATATTTGAATGTTTTGTGCTTACTGGATGCATTCACGTTTTTATGTGATGTTAGATGCATAGGTAAATCAACATGTTAATTGTTGTAATTTTTATGGGCATGTTTCCTATTGGTTTTCTTTTATGTGTATGGGGCATTATTAAATTTGTATTCAGCAGGCAGAGTTGTGTTTGTAGTGACAAGACTCGGCTTGGAGGTTGGGTACATTGTAGTTTAAATCATCACGCATGATGTGAATAGTTGTCATGCGCAGTACAAAGGATGTTGTGTGCACTGCAAATATTGTCGCATGTGGTACAAAGACTATTGCGCACACAGTTTTGTCTTAGTGAGGACGCAACATTTATGTTGGTCGGCATGATGTAGCTACATTTAAATAACTTGTATATGCAATGGTTAAATCTGTGTATAATTCGTAGTCGGTAAGCTACAAGAATTTTATTAGAAGAAATTTTCGAATTATGGTTATTTTCCACAAGTAATATTCCTCGGTTAAGATGGGGGACGTTACAGAATGATATTAGAGCTTTTGGTTCAACATAGGACTTGTATGGGCCAGAGATCAACATGAAGTCGGTAAATTTGTCATCTTAGCATTTGACTTGTGCTAAATTTGGGGAAAATGGTGAAATCTGAGTGAAATTCCCAAATTTCTAAACAAATTCAAGTCGAAATTGCACTTAAAATGGTTGTAATGGAGGGGTCATTTCGAGTTCCAAGTGACTGAATTTGTCTTAGAGAGGCAAGTCAGGCATTTCCATGATGGTTGCGAAGGTCGCGAGTCAGAATTATGGAAAAGTTAGCTAAGCGAATAAAGGATTTGCATGCGCTAAGTAGTGGTGATGCGCAAAAAATAATGGTGCGCGAGTGTGCACACTAAATTTTGGGGTCGCGTAATGCAGCGCTGGCAATACGCAGAAAATAATGGTGCGCAGATGTGTGCACTAAAATTGGCATTGCATGGACCAGAGCTTGGGGCGCACCCGTACTGTTGGTGCGCAGTGCGTGGGCATTGAATATTCGTGTTGCATGGAGTATAATTGTTGGTGCGCAGTGCATGCGCATTGAATATTCTTGTTGTGCATAGTGGAATTATGGTGCGTGACACAAAATGTTGTGCTCAGTGAACATTGGTGTGCAGCACAAAACGTTGTGTGCATTGTATATGGTGTGCGATATAAAAAGTTGTGTGCAATGGATATTGGTGCGCGACATAAAATTTGTGCGCAATGGATGTTGGTGTTGCGCGGTATGAAAATTTGCACGCACCAGCTATTGATGTGCGATATAAAAATTGCACGTACTTGATATCAGTGCGCGATATAAAATTTGTGCACGCTAAATATTGGTGCGCAATATTAAAGTTGTGCACGTTGAATATTGGTACATAGTATAAAATTTGTGCATTGAAGATTAGTGCGTGGTATTAAAATTGTGCAGACTGTATATTGAGGCACGGTATAAAAGTTGTGCGCAGTGAATATTGGTGCACAGTGCGTGCGTTAAATATTGGCGTTGCACTTTTTGGAACTAGAAAGTCCTGGATATTGGTGCATAATACAATACTGGTTCTCGCACATGCTTCGAAAGAAGAGAAAAAGAAAAGAGGAGGAAAAGGGAAGGAGAAATAGCCCTTTTTACCAAAAAAAAAGTCTAGAGACTAAAACTTGTTTTGGGCATAACAGGAGTAGTTTAACTTGGATTTGGATGAAATTTTAGATGTTTGTTCCCAGTGATGAGAGTTATAAGAATTCTAATAAGGGCCATCGGCTAATTCTTCTTTCATTTTTCGAAAAATGTGAAAGAGTGAATTTTGAAGGTGTGGGTCATGCTCGGAAACCGGGGCCCATATAAGGGTGAAACTTGTATAGAAAACTCAAAAGGCGGGCATGAAGATACCCATTTGGCCTCACAACATAATTCAAATGGAGTTAGTGTGGAGATGTCGAAATAGGGGAAAACCCACTATTTTTGAGTGCTTTATGGGGATCTTTGAGAACTTTAGAGGAAGAAAAGGGACCCTAAATCACCTATCCAGAAAATTTTCTTTACTCGACATTTTGTATAACTCATAAATTCAGACAAATTTGGTTTAGTAAAGTTTTTCCAAAAGTGTGCAGTTTGGGAGATAGCCAATTTGGCCAAAAATTCGTCTGGGAAAATAAGTGAAAAGGGACAAAGTTGTCATTTCCATATTGTTGTAGTTTTTGATTGGAGCATCAGATTGACAATGCGAGAATTTTTGTAAATTCCATGTCATCATTTTTATCTATGTCTCATACAAAATCTTCCTTGGTTCCTAACAAATTTACCTTTGTAGGTGGCTAAAGTTGGCGTTTGAGATTATTTTGCACTTGGGAGAAGGTGCGCAAAAGGGGTAAATTGGAAATATTCAATTGCCTATGAATTTATGCTCAATGCTCATAATTGAGCAAGAAAGTAGTCATTGGAAAGATATATGATAGGAGAATCCAACTATCCACCTAGAATTTAGTTTTCACTTTTGCCCAAAATCCAACAAAATGCCAAGTCTGAGGGTGTTAATCTGTTAAATCTCTTAGGGATGATTTTGTGACTAAAATTGGAGGTTGTGATGCTCTGATAACTAATACACAGGCATCAAATGCATCTTTTAATTCATATTTGCAGACTTATTTGATATTACAGAGCATCAATTACAACAGACTGAAATATTACTTTGACTAAGGAAGTTACGGAGGGGCACATGTGTCGTTTCACGCTTGCGCATATCCTTATTAACGTTTGGGAGTTTAGACCCAAGGTTTATCTAGAGTTGACCAACAAAAACCCAAAGCATTGGCATATCAATCTTCAGCCGAGTCCAAAGAAGGTCTCACCTGAGACACAATGAGGATCATAAAGACCATTTGGTCTTGTGATAGGGATGAAGGGATAAATACATAGGGATCCATTCAGGATAGCATTCATGCACTCCATTAACAACAACTTACTATTATCAATGGCTAAAACAATACACACACATATCCAAATAACACATGAGTGACACGCGATAGATTAGAATTGTTGTAGCTTTATTATTCCTTCCATTCCATTGAACACAAGCATACATTAAGAAAAATATATTCAACAACAGCATAGTCTCATGTCCTCTTTAGATGATTCCTAGTAATTACAACATAATACTCCATGCACATTATTTTAAACCTCAGACATATGACAGACTCAGACATATGTTAATAAGTATTAGAACATTACAAAGGCTCAGAGTGAGCTCGACAAACAACAAACAACAACTCAATGAATCCTCTAAGTGAGTGTCTAACTCTCTAACTCTATTTTCGATGTTGATACTTCCTTTTATACCCTTCTCTGCTTGGCAGGTTTGTCTCCTTCAGTTTTTTCCCACTTTCTCTACTGACAAACTACTTTGCACGCTTATGGCACCTGCTTGCACTCCACATATCCTCGCCATCTCATCTTTTGTCAGCTCCACATTTTCTTGTATTGCTGGAAATAATCATTCGAGAATATTTCCTGACAGTTCCTTTCTTGACTCATGCATGTGCCTACATGATTTCTGGTGCACATCAAAACTCAAACTGGTGTGCCTTTGATAGACCTCAGAATTGGCGTGTAATATCAAAACTCAGTCCATTACACACTTCCTGTCATTTTCCACGTATTATCTTAGTTGCACGAAAAGATGGAACGGGTGCATGCATGAGACTAACCCAAAAAATTGTGTGCCAGCAGGCCCCCACCACTATTGCTTGGCTTGTCCTCGAGCCAACTGCCTCATGGAATTATCATTGCCAAGGATGGGACATTGCTTTAGAGTTCCTACACAAACTCCTTCAACTAGCACTCAGGCTCATTAAGGTATCCCTACAGATCCTACGTAAGTTAAACAACTACCTCGGCTTCGACTACTATGAACTAAGAAGTTGTCAAGTATGTTGTGTTGATTTTTTCAATGAGAGGGTTGGAAACAACCTGTGCATTTGAGAGAAATGTAAACAAGATCAAGCCCTTATCGGCTGCAGAAGTGATCATCTCTAATATAATATGTTTCTCATCCCGAGATGTAATTATCTCCTTTTTTTTGTTGCAATTGCTAGCATCGCATCGACGCACTCCCCGGGAGGAAAAGAAGCCAAATCTCTCTTTTTTTGTGTGACCTCAACCTCGATCATGCGAACTCAATCTTCGATTGTAGATACTTTTAGTGAAGTTTGGAGATGGTTACACAAGGAAAATCCATAGTCGACCATGAGGAATAATGCTTCCACCCTATGTTGGCCATCATGGAGAGATGCTTGGGCCGACTTAATCATTTGCTAGAATCGAGTGGTGGATGGATCTATTTGGTGGATTGGTTGACGAAAGGTAGTGAGTTTTGACTCTAGATTTTGAAAGTTAGCTTTAACAACTAAGAGGTTAAATTCTAGAGGGATGTCACGCCCTTGTGTAGAAGTAGTGGGAATATGTGCATATGGGTTGTCCACAGCTACAAGAAGGTCGGTGAACGTTGTACTTAGCTCAGTTTACTAGGCCTGGGTGACTGCATGTGTTGTAATTTATGTTTCATACCTCCTATGTAATTCTTGATGATCTTGAATCTCATTTTTGTATTGTCCACGCATTTGATTATGCACAAAAAAGTCCACCTGGTGCTGGAGTTGTAATTGTGCATGATCTTGGCCCAGTTTGTAGTTTCTCTCACTTAACTCGAAGAGAAGGGTGGTAACACAGTCTTGTATCATGGGAGTTGGAATTGGTGCCAATGGGATACTGCCATTATTGGTATCTATTGTAAGTAATGTTGGGGGGTCCACTCTAAGGACCCAAGCGAAGGCACTGGAACTATTTCAGGAATCCAACGGTTGCAGAGTAGTGTCTGGTACTGGTGTTGGGCCCTCAAGTTGTCGACAAAGATGGTAGAAATTGCAAATAGCCTCCAAGTGTATTTTTTGTTGTAGCAAAAATTTTCATTTATGTCATCTATTAATGTGGTGACACCCAACACCATTTGAATGGGGCTCTATTGTGTGGAGGGAATAGTATTGTAGGCGGACATGCCAGTTTGTTGTCATTTTTCCCTCACCGGGATGGATAATGGTTGTTGTTGCATGGGATGTGGGTCCTGAGAGTGCTTGAAAGATGTATCATCTTTGGAACCCCTTCCATGGGGGACCACACACTACACATGTCGTCGAGCTTCTTCATCCTTACTTCGGTCCTAATTGTGCATAATGCGTGTTTCTAAAGTATCAATTTCCTCAACAGGAAGTGGTTGTAGATGAGAGGTCCATTTGACAATTCCTTGTTAGATGTCCTCTTCTGTGATGTAGAATGGTAGGAGTGGTAATGCAACACCTTGATCATCACTGGGATAGATGAACACATTATGGAAAGTACATTCAAATAAAAGGTAGTCAGCATATATTTCCATGAGGGGGCTTGGGATGCGCACTTGTGAAGTAGTTTCTTGGATTAGTTGTTGGTACCAACTCTGAAAAATCTCATTGTTGGAATCTTGAGTGTGAGGATCCTTTCTCTCATGTAGTTGCAAGAATCAGGGAGCTTCGAAGGCATGCCTACTTCTAGCAGGTCGTTCAAAACCCTAAGGGAGTCACTAATGCACCATAGAGAGAAGAAGTATAATCCAACTATAATGAAACTCTTTCTCAGTGTCTTGGGAATCTAAGAAATCTTCAATGAATTCATTCATGACATAAATTCTAGGCCATATGGTCATCAAATACACATCATTCAGCTGTAACGACTACCCCAAATGGGCACTGCTCCTTTGTACATGTTATCCACCAAGTTGCACTAGGGTGAATTTCCAGCGAGCCGCCAAAGATTGAACATTGTTGTTCAAAATTCAGAGTTCAGAAATTCAGCCGGTCATAAAGACCACCCTGTTA
>JZKD02S1667939.1:128411-140418 GCA_000966675.3 Picea glauca
TGAATGATGTGGGATTTGTTAAGGATTGATGGCCTGACAAATTCTGGTTGTCTGCACATTGTGTTTGAATAAGTTTAACGAGTGCCATAACTGATTAGAGTTGAAACTGAGTGCAAAGAAATGGAGGAGACACAAAATGCTTCCAGTTCAGAGAATGAAGATAAAGGGATGGATGTTCATTTGGGAGTTGAAGGTTCGAACTCCAATGGGCATGGAGAAGAGACAGATAAGGAAGGGCATATGATGCAAATCATTGAAATATTGCAGAAAGATGCCCAAACTCACTGAGAAGATAGCAGAAAGATCATGAAATATAAGGAACAACAGGGAGAATTCAACTTAAAGTTGATGAAGAGTCTAGAGAGAATAGAAAAAAGCTTGGACAATGAGAGAGACTCGAGAAAAACAGGGATTCACCAAAATTCTGAGGGAAGAAGATCAAGGAGTGTTGGTCGACACCATCATCACTCCCAAGGTCACTTCAAGAGGAGGGAACACAGTAGTTCAAGCCCATCTCCTATCAGAAATCATAGGATATCTGGAGTGGATGAGATGAAGGGTGAAATGAACAAGATTAAGCTTCCTACATTTGATGGAGAACATAAGAAGGAGGAAGATTTCGAAACATGGTTTCTTGTCATGAGGAAATATTTTCAATTGCAGAATTATTCCTCTCATGTAGAAGGAATAATTGCGATGTATCAACTGAAAGGAAAAGCATCCATGTGGTGGGATCAACTTGTGCAGGTGCAAGACATTAGAGAGAAAGATATAACTTGGAAATAATTCAAGAGGTATTTCGAGAAGAAATACTTGACTAAAAGATATTATGACAGAAAGATGAAAGAGTTATTTGAACTCAAGTTGGGCAGCATGACCATTGACGAATACAAACGAAGATTTTTGGAATTGTTGAAGTATGTCTCGTTCATCAAAGATGAGACTGTAAATATTCAGAGGTATCTAAGTGGGTGTCCACCTTCCATTGGTGACAAGATTCAGTATGATGATCCTAAGACTATGAAAGAAACTATAAGAAGAGAGAAATGATTATGTGAACAACAAAGAGAAAAGCCTACTTTTCAGAAGGCTTGGGATGACCAGAAGAAGTTTAAGAAAGAGCAGAGGCAGAAGGGAAACAAACCTTCCTTTTTCAGAAATAGTGCTCAAGGACAACCATAGTTTAGAGAGTCAAGAAGGGATGACGTAGGGGAGAAAAGTTCAAGGCAGACACCCATTCAATGTTGGGGCTGTCAGGGGAACCACAAGTACAAAGATTGTCCCCATAAAAATGGCAAAGTGAGAGCCGTCCATAATGTTTAGCAAGCTGAAACAATGGAAGACATGGGAAGTAGAATACCAAGAATCTACGCAGCCCTGGACAAAAAGAAAGCATAATATTAGTCACACATGATTGAAGTGGAAGGTATGATCAACAACCATGTCTTTACTATTTTAATTGATTCAGGGGCTAGTCATAGTTATATAGATCCTAGAGTGGTGGAAAGTTTGCAATTGTCGAGAAGAAAACATGAAAAGTCTTGGTTAGTGTAGTTGGCTATAGGTACCAAGAGGAAAGTCATTGAGTTAGTTAAGTCATGTCCAATGGACATGAATGGACTGAGCACAAAGGATGAATTGAACATTTTTCCTTTAGGTTCTTATGACTGTCTAGTTGGGATGGAATGGTTGGACCAACACCATGACATCCTGGACTTTCGTAACAAGACATTTACTTGCTTGGATGAGGAAGGAAATTGGAAAACAGTCCAAGGAATTCCCAGAGCTATTTCTATCAGAGAAATTTCAATAATGCAGCTGAATAAGTGCTACAGAAAAGGCTATTAATTATTTGCAGCCCATGTGGAGGAAGGATATAAGGATGAGGTATCAAAGATTGGAGATCATGCAGTACTAAAGGAGTTTGAAGATGTGTTTTAGGAGCTACCCAGACTACCTCCGAAAAGAGATATTGACTTCTCTGTAAACTTGATACCTGGAGTAGCTCTAGTGTTTAAAGCTCCTTACAGAATGAGTACGCCAGAGCTAAAAGAGATACAATTGCATCTTGAAGAGCTTCTAAAGAAGGGGTATATACGCCCAAGCGTGTCACCTTGGGGTGACCCGGTCCTGTTCATGAAGAAGAAGGATGGGAAACTGAGATTGTGTATCGGTTTCAGATAATTGAACAATGTAATTGTTAAGAACAAATATCCTCTGCCGAGGATTGATGACCTCTTCGATTAGTTGAAGGATGCAAATATATTTTCAAAGATAGACCTCAAGTCAAAATATCACCAGGTAAGGATAAAGGATGAAGACATCAACAAGACCGCCTTTAGAACAAGGTATGGTCATTATGAGTTCATAGTGGTGTCATTTGGGCTGTCAAATGCACCCGCTATTTTTATGTGCTTGATGAATGGTGTATTCTGGGATTATTTAGACAAGTTTGTCATAGTCTTCCTGGATGAAATTTTGGTGTATTCCAAGTCGGAGGAAGAGCATGAGAATCATCTAAGGATGGTGTTGCAGGTGCTAAGAGAGCACCAACTGTATGCCAAGTTGAGAAAGTGCTCGTTTTATTAGGAGTAGATCCATTAATTGGGGCATATTATTTCGAAGGATGGGATAGCTATAGATCCTGAGAATATTGAGGCCATTAGAGAATGGCCAACACCAAAGAATGTGATGGAATTCAGATCCTTTATGGGTCTATCTGGTTATTACAAAAGGTTTATCGTAGGGTTCTTGAGGATAGCTCACCCTATCACTTCCTTGCAAAGGAAGGAGAAGAAATTTTAGTGGACAAATGAATGTGAGAAAAGCTTCCTGCAATTGAAACAATTGTTAACTAGTGCTCCAATCCTGAGGATTGTAGATCCGAATGAAGATTTCATGGTGTGCACAGATGCATGCAAAGAAGGATTGGGAGGAGTCCTCAGTCATAATGGATTCGTAATATGTTATGAATCTAGGAAGTTTAAAGAGCATGAAAATAACTACGCAACTCATGAATTAGAGTTGGAATCTATCATTCATGCTCTAAAGAAATGGAGGCATTACCTCATGGGAAAGAGGTTTGAGCTAAGGACAGACCAGAATGGTCTGAAGTATTTTTTTTATCAGCCAACCTTGAATGCTAGGCAGAGTAGGTGGTTGGAGTTTATTTGTGAATATGCCTTTGATATCAAGCATATCAAAGGAAAATAGAACAATGTGGCTGATGCACTCAACAGGAGAGTGCATGAATTGCATGCTACAACCATTAGCATGTACCAAACTTATATTAAAGGCATGATTTCAGAGGCTGCAAATGCAGATTTGTAGTACAGGGATTTGGTAGCGAAGCTACAACAAGGCAAGACGCTGCAAGGAGTGGAAAATTATAAATTGGAAACTAACGGAACACTTCTGTACAAGAACAAAATTTATATACCTAATGTCCAGTACTTGAAACTTATTATTTTGAATGAAATGCATAATGTGCCTTATGCTGGGCACCCTGGATACCAGAAGACTATGGCAACAGTCAAAAGCCATTACTTTTGGCTAGTTATGAAGAAAGATATTGCAGAATACATTACCAGATTTATGGAGTGTCAGAAGGTTAAAGCTGAGCACAGACACCCAACATGGTTGCTACAACCTTTACCCATTCCTGAGTGGAAGTGGGAGGTAGTGACAATGGATTTCATCACAGGATTTCCCAGGACATGCAAGAAGCATGAATCAATCATGGTGGTGGTGGGAAAGATTACGAAAGATGCCCACTTCATTCCATCAAAGACTACTCACAAAGCAACGAATGTTGTCAACATCTTTATGAAGGAAGTGGCATGATTGCACGAAATTCCCAAGACAATTGTGTCTGACAGAAACCCGAAATTTACCTCAAATTTCCGAAAGGATTATTCAAGGGGTTTGGAATGAATTTGAACTTTAGCACAACCTATCATCCTGAGTCTGATGGGCAGACAGAGCGGGTGAATCAAGTGATAAAAGACATACTAAGGATGTATGTGATGAACAAACCATCTAAATGGGAAGACTACCTACACTTGGTAGAATTCGCTTACAATAATGGGTATCAAGCATCGTTGAAGATGATTCCATTTGAAACACTTTATGGCAGAAAGTGAAATACTCTAGTAAACTGGGATAATCCAGCTGATAGGGCAATAGTTAGGCCAGAGTTGCTCAAGGAAATGAAAGAACAAATGCTAAAAATTAAGCAGAATTTGAAAGCTGCCCAAGACAGGCATAAAATTTATGCTAATAAAAATAGAATCCATAGAGAGTTTAAAGTGGGCAATCATGTTTTCCTGAAAGTGAAAACCAACAGAAGTTCCCTGAAGCTGGGAAACTGCGCCAAGTTGGTAGGCATATTTTGTGGGCCATTTGAAATTCTAGAAAGGATTGGGCCAGTTGCATATATGCTTGCATTACCTGTATCCATGAATGTACATAATGTGTTTAATGTTTCATTGCTTAAGAAATATATACATGATGCTAATCATGTTATTGATTGGAATGTGATTCAGGTGGAGCAAGAAGGTGTCTTGCAAGTGCATCCTGTGTGCATATTGGAATGAAAAAGAAAATAGCTCTGGAATCGATCCATAAGGCTTGTAAAGGTCCAGTGGACCTGGTACGGTCCCAAGGACGTGACATGGGAGCATGAGGATGCTATGCGGGTAGAATACCCACATATTTTTGAAGATTTTGAAAATCTTGTTGATGCTGTGTAAAAGTTGCACTGAGGACAGTGCAAAAATAAGGGGAGGGGATTGTAATACCCCAAGGACATGCCCCTGTTATATTATGAATTGTAATGATGTTTTGTAGGTTGGTGAGCCGAGTATTGATAAGCTGGTGGGCTTATGTGTTTATTAGGCCGAAGAGCCTAAGTGTTAAAGACCAGGAGCCTGATTTTGTATATGTAATTACGAAGAACATTAATAAAGATTAAACATCACCGTGTGCAGACTGACCACAAAGAAAGAGTGATGGGGGACTAAGCTTCCACATGGTGGGTAAGGGAAAAGGGGCTAAGATTAGGGGCTTAAGTCCTTGAGAATAATAATTTATTATTATTCCAAAGTTGTGTGAANATGTTTTGTAGGTTGGTGAGCCGAGTATTGATAAGCTGGTGGGCTTATGTGTTTATTAGGCCGAAGAGCCTAAGTGTTAAAGACCAGGAGCCTGATTTTGTATATGTAATTACGATGAACATTAATAAAGATTAAACATCACTGTGTGCAGACCGACCACGAAGAAAGAGTGATGGGGGACTAAGCTTCCACATGGTGGGTAAGGGAAAAGGGGCTAAGATTAGGGGCTTAAGTCCTTGAGAATAATAATTTATTATTATTCCAAAGTTGTGTGAAAGACATGTTTATTTTTATCCTAAGTACTGAGAGAGGCAACACATGCAGCTCCAGGAAGACAAGTGTCGACTTGGGCGCATGTAGTTAAAATATGAAGTGTCAGCTGAGTTGGGGGTTCATTCTGTTAGTTTTCCCGATCCTCTTTCTGAAACCGTGAGACCTCTGTATTCGACCTTTGCAATATTCACACATGCACCTGAAAATTGGAAATCTGTGAACCATTCCGTTTCTTCTGAGGAACCCGACACCTGAGTAATCACCTTAGTTATGCCATGTTTTAGCGTGGGATGTTTCCACCTGTGGTGTCATGCCCATCTGTTGTTGCTACTATCGTCCTTATGTGAATGAGTGTTGAACCGTTGTTTTTGTCCTCACTTGTATAGAGTTGAGTTGAGGAGTGTGCTGAAGAAGGGGGTTATCAGGCCTGTGGTAGAAGAGGCAGGTTGTCAGGCCTGTGAGAAACTCTCTCTAGGTGAGAGAGTTTGTTGGGAAGTGGTTTTTCTCCTAGAGAGAGTCAAACACTAGCTATAGAGCTCTGAGAATTCCTGATCCTTCCTGTTGCTGTGACCCAAAGAGGGAGGTGAAGCACCGATGGACTGTGATTGTGAAGGTGTATACTTCTCGGTGGAACATGCATGTGGGGAATGAGAGTCCGTGAGTAGTGGGTGTAAGAAGGCTCCTTGAGAGAATCCTTCCAGTTGCATTGTGCAGTTTTCCTTTAACCTCAGCCCAGTCTAGGATTCCCTTGCCTTGGGTGGAGAGGGTGACCCACTGCCGAGCGTGATGAGAAACGTGGTCTAAGGATGGGAGGTTTGTGGAGGGTCTGCACGTAGTTGGTGGAGTTACTACAGTTTCAAATATAAGTATCATTATGTTTTTAATTTCAATTAAAATGCATGTCTGTGATGCTTGTAATATTATCATGTATTTCGTTGCAAGTGGAATTATTGTTAATTCTATTTAAGTCTGAATGATGGTAGTATCTCTATGTTAAATGTGTTAATTTGATATGCATGTTATATATATAAGTATGAGAATGTTCGGCATAGTAGCATTGCCCGAAAATGGGGTTGATGTCTGGGGACGTTACATATGGAGTATATAGGGGTTCATTGAGATGGAGTGTTAAGGGAAATGACTCTCTAAAGGACATTTAAATATTGAACGAGGTTTAAAACCATTAGACTGATTTCCTTTCAAACAATGTAGAATTATAGGGCTTTAAGTCTGTTTGCAGGTCTTGGTTTAATTGCAGGTTTAAGAGCCGAAGAAGAAAGATATCCTTCAAGGAAATTCGAAATGGGGAGTTTGTTTTATGGTCATTGACCATTGTAAGGGTCAATGATTCTAAATTCATTGTGGATATAATCAAAGAGCTATAACAACCATCGATATTGTGAGAGAACAAGTATAGACTGTCGTATTTTGATAAATAATCAAAGACTGTAGAGTGGAGTGAAAAGTAGTTGCAACTGTCCGATCAAGGGTCAAATGAATAGAGAACCGTCAAATCATGATTCAAAATCCTAGAGAAATGAAAACCATCTAGTCGCCATAATATTAAAACGCCATCGTTGATAAGGTTTGGCGACAAGTTGAATGATATAGAGATCCAGCCATCGATCAATAGTTTAGATCAATGATCCAGATCTAAAGCGCACGATGGAGTTGCATGCCCATTAATTTAGAGGGTTTGGTGCGCATTAATCCTGACCATCCATTTAATTGTGGACATGGCGAGATATTTTTCATGTGTGCTATTGCAAATGATTAAACAACTTGCAGGTTGGATGTGCACGGACCATCCATCCCAATGAGAGGTTAAGATATGGCCATTGATTTGCGTGAGGTGGTAAAGTTACGAAGTTAAGCACTTTTTAAAAAAAAACTTGGGCATGGGTATTGGTCACCTGGAAAGTGATTAAGCCGAGGGGGCCTAGTACTATATAAGCCCTGTGCATTGGTTGATACATAGGATGCAACAAAAATACAAGGGAATGTTGAGAACCTGATTATGAGAGAGAAAAGAGCAGAGATCAAAGATAAAGAGAATCAATCCATTATGTGATCGATTCACAAGAGGATTGATTGATATTTTAAAACAAAGAAGAGAACAAAGGGTAACTACAGAACTAGATAGAGTGTTATAAAATATGTTGGGAGATAGATCCTTGGGAACCTCTTTGAAGGTTAATGAGAAACAAATAAATTGAAGCTGCAATATTGTGGGAATATAACCTGACCTAGGCTATCGCTCAATGGGAGATAATGTAAAGTGGCCTTAGAACTCCTTATGGCAACTTCAAGAGCCATAATGAGTGCTCAAAAGACGAAGGGGAAAATTAGGAAAGAGCAAAAAAAGACACATGGCACAACCCTATTAGTTTATTTCAGATCCTCTCCTTCACAAAGCAACTTTAAAGAAATTATAGCACCCCAAGAGAGGTAAAAAAGGACACCTCAGGGCCTCAAGCAGTCATCATGCAAGATTCAACACATCTTCATTTATTATAGCACAATAAATGTTATGTGTCTTCTTTCCAAGGGGGCCAAGTTGCACACGAAAATATGAACCTGCTATTTTGAGAAAAAAAATGTTATCATTTTTTTTTTCTGGGATGCTTACAAATAGAAAAACCAAGGCCAAAAGTTAATACCATGTCCCAAAAGGAATCAATGTTTTTAAGGACATCAAATCTAATCTTCGTTCATCATTAATTTGGAATCTAGATTTAAATGCTAAGGGTTTAAAATTGAGAGGTGCAAGGTAGTAGCATAAGGGAGCAATGTCATCTTTGGTGACAATATCAACAATTAGATAGCAGGTCAAGAATTTTTCTTCTCACAGATGTAAAAAATGTTGCATAATTGGTTAAGAAAAATTACTATAAGATCTCTCATATTTGGTTCATGGCATATTCATTTTCATGTTCTAGGAAAAGCTCAAAAATCAAGGTTTCACAAGGAAACACGTTTCTATGTTACATTCACTTGGCACAACGATTCTCAACATTGATTTTCTTAACCTGGATTTTTCAATCCTCTAAAACTCCTTTGAGTTGATATAAGGGAAACCTCCATGAAGGTGTACAGGAGTTTTAGGGTAGATGACAACAACTTAAGATGCAACATCTAGAAACATTACCATTTAACTTTGAAATAAAATCACANATGTTTTGTAGGTTGGTGAGCCGAGTATTGATAAGCTGGTGGGCTTATGTGTTTATTAGGCCGAAGAGCCTAAGTGTTAAAGACCAGGAGCCTGATTTTGTATATGTAATTACGAAGAACATTAATAAAGATTAAACATCACCGTGTGCAGACTGACCACAAAGAAAGAGTGATGGGGGACTAAGCTTCCACATGGTGGGTAAGGGAAAAGGGGCTAAGATTAGGGGCTTAAGTCCTTGAGAATAATAATTTATTATTATTCCAAAGTTGTGTGAAAGACATGTTTATTTTTATCCTAAGTACTGAGAGAGGCAACACATGCAGCTCCAGGAAGACAAGTGTCGACTTGGGCGCATGTAGTTAAAATATGAAGTGTCAGCTGAGTTGGGGGTTCATTCTGTTAGTTTTCCCGATCCTCTTTCTGAAACCGTGAGACCTCTGTATTCGACCTTTGCAATATTCACACATGCACCTGAAAATTGGAAATCTGTGAACCATTCTGTTTCTTCTGAGGAACCCGACACCTGAGTAATCGCCTTAGTTATGCCATGTTTTAGCGTGGGATGTTGCCACCTGTGGTGTCATGCCCATCTATTGTTGCTACTATCGTCCTTATGTGAATGAGTGTTGAACCGTTGTTGTTGTCCTCACTTGTATAGAGTTGAGTTGAGGAGTGTGCTGAAGAAGGGGGTTATCAAGCCTGTGGTAGAAGAGGCAGGTTGTCAGGCCTGTGAGAAACTCTCTCTAGGTGAGAGAGTTTGCTGGGAAGTGGTTTTTCTCCTAGAGAGAGTCCAACACTAGCTATAGAGCTCTGAGAATTCCTGATCCTCCCTGTTGCTGTGACCCAAAGAGGGAGGTGAAGCACCGATGGACTGTGCTTGTGAAGGTGTATACTTCTCGGTGGAACATGCATGTGGGGAATGAGAGTCCGTGAGTAGTGGGTGTAAGAAGGCTCCTTGAGAGAATCCTTCCAGTTGCATTGTGCAGTTTTCCTTTAACCTCAGCCCAGTCTAGGATTCCCTTGCCTTGGGTGGAGAGGGTGACCCACTGCCGAGCGTGATGAGAAACGTGGTCTAAGGATGGGAGGTTTGTGGAGGGTCTGCACGTAGTTGGTGGAGTTACTACAGTTTCAAATATAAGTATCATTATGTTTTTAATTTCAATTAAAATGCATGTCTGTGATGCTTGTAATATTATCATGTATTTCGTTGCAAGTGGAATTATTGTTAATTCTATTTAAGTCTGAATGATGGTAGTATCTCTATGTTAAATGTGTTAATTTGATATGCATGTTATATATATAAGTATGAGAATGTTCGGCATAGTAGCATTGCCCGAAAATGGGGTTGATGTCTGGGGACGTTACATATGGAGTATATAGGGGTTCATTGAGATGGAGTGTTAAGGGAAATGACTCTCTAAAGGACATTTAAATATTGAACGAGGTTTAAAACCATTAGACTGATTTCCTTTCAAACAATGTAGAATTATAGGGCTTTAAGTCTGTTTGCAGGTCTTGGTTTAATTGCAGGTTTAAGAGCCGAAGAAGAAAGATATCCTTCAAGGAAATTCGAAATGGGGAGTTTGTTTTATGGTCATTGACCATTGTAAGGGTCAATGATTCTAAATTCATTGTGGATATAATCAAAGAGCTATAACAACCATCGATATTGTGAGAGAACAAGTATAGACTGTCGTATTTTGATAAATAATCAAAGACTGTAGAGTGGAGTGAAAAGTAGTTGCAACTGTCCGATCAAGGGTCAAATGAATAGAGAACCGTCAAATCATGATTCAAAATCCTAGAGAAATGAAAACCATCTAGTCGCCATAATATTAAAACGCCATCGTTGATAAGGTTTGGCGACAAGTTGAATGATATAGAGATCCAGCCATCGATCAATAGTTTAGATCAATGATCCAGATCTAAAGCGCACGATGGAGTTGCATGCCCATTAATTTAGAGGGTTTGGTGCGCATTAATCCTGACCATCCATTTAATTGTGGACATGGCGAGATATTTTTCATGTGTGCTATTGCAAATGATTAAACAACTTGCAGGTTGGATGTGCACGGACCATCCATCCCAATGAGAGGTTAAGATATGGCCATTGATTTGCGTGAGGTGGTAAAGTTACGAAGTTAAGCACTTTTTAAAAAAAAACTTGGGCATGGGTATTGGTCACCTGGAAAGTGATTAAGCCGAGGGGGCCTAGTACTATATAAGCCCTGTGCATTGGTTGATACATAGGATGCAACAAAAATACAAGGGAATGTTGAGAACCTGATTATGAGAGAGAAAAGAGCAGAGATCAAAGATAAAGAGAATCAATCCATTATGTGATCGATTCACAAGAGGATTGATTGATATTTTAAAACAAAGAAGAGAACAAAGGGTAACTACAGAACTAGATAGAGTGTTATAAAATATGTTGGGAGATAGATCCTTGGGAACCTCTTTGAAGGTTAATGAGAAACAAATAAATTGAAGCTGCAATATTGTGGGAATATAACCTGACCTAGGCTATCGCTCAATGGGAGATAATGTAAAGTGGCCTTAGAACTCCTTATGGCAACTTCAAGAGCCATAATGAGTGCTCAAAAGACGAAGGGGAAAATTAGGAAAGAGCAAAAAAAGACACATGGCACAACCCTATTAGTTTATTTCAGATCCTCTCCTTCACAAAGCAACTTTAAAGAAATTATAGCACCCCAAGAGAGGTAAAAAAGGACACCTCAGGGCCTCAAGCAGTCATCATGCAAGATTCAACACATCTTCATTTATTATAGCACAATAAATGTTATGTGTCTTCTTTCCAAGGGGGCCAAGTTGCACACGAAAATATGAACCTGCTATTTTGAGAAAAAAAATGTTATCATTTTTTTTTTCTGGGATGCTTACAAATAGAAAAACCAAGGCCAAAAGTTAATACCATGTCCCAAAAGGAATCAATGTTTTTAAGGACATCAAATCTAATCTTCGTTCATCATTAATTTGGAATCTAGATTTAAATGCTAAGGGTTTAAAATTGAGAGGTGCAAGGTAGTAGCATAAGGGAGCAATGTCATCTTTGGTGACAATATCAACAATTAGATAGCAGGTCAAGAATTTTTCTTCTCACAGATGTAAAAAATGTTGCATAATTGGTTAAGAAAAATTACTATAAGATCTCTCATATTTGGTTCATGGCATATTCATTTTCATGTTCTAGGAAAAGCTCAAAAATCAAGGTTTCACAAGGAAACACGTTTCTATGTTACATTCACTTGGCACAACGATTCTCAACATTGATTTTCTTAACCTGGATTTTTCAATCCTCTAAAACTCCTTTGAGTTGATATAAGGGAAACCTCCATGAAGGTGTACAGGAGTTTTAGGGTAGATGACAACAACTTAAGATGCAACATCTAGAAACATTACCATTTAACTTTGAAATAAAATCACA
>JZKD02S1667950.1:0-10170 GCA_000966675.3 Picea glauca
TTTGACCCTTCTGGAATGCTGTAAACTTCATTCTGTGCCATGAATGACTTCATTGTTGTGTTGATGATGCGGAGTTCTTGTCGCCCTGTGTGGACGAAATTTCAGTGATAACAGCCTACATCCAAGCCCCTTGGTAGAAATACAAGGAGTGCAAAAACAAAAAAAATTCCAATCTCCCCACCTAAGCTCTCCAGAGGAAAAATAAAGAAGGAACAGGACAAGCAAAGTCCAGTACCCAGTTTTGAGCCTAAAACAAAGAGGAGCAGATTGTTTAAAGAGGAAATTCTTGTTCCTGTTAGAACACCCGAGGAATTTCTAGGTATGGGATGAAGAACCACTCAGAGTATGGTTAAGAAGGGGAATTTATTCATGTCCCTTCTTTTGCAGAAGATCTAATGGACATTCCAGCTTCACCAAAGAAACAAGAGATATATGTGGAGACTATTAGTGAAGCAAATGAATTAGTGACAGAATCATTAAAGGACTTAAGGAGAGAAGTTGAATCCAGGGAATAAATAACAGAGAAAACAATAGATGAATCAGTCAACTCTTTGACCAAACATTAGTTGGAATTAAAAGTTAAAATATTACCAAACATAATGGAGAGATGAAGCAAGAAATAGAGGATTATAAAGTGTTGGATAGGAATATCAAGAAAGAGAATGCACAACTAAAGGAAAATAAATGTAGACTACAGGGAGAGCATGATGAGATCTCTACCAAGATGAGCAAAGTTTTGATACTAGTATAGTATACATGAGTCATCAAGAGGGATCTCAAGGATGAGGCTTCAGGGATGAATATCTTAAAACCAGGTAGTTAATGTTCAAGAAAGTTATAGGACCAACACCAGTTTTGAAAATTTGAAGACTGATTCAATAGTTTTACATGAGATCATGCAATGACTTAGGCATGGGGGAAACATTGAGCCTCCTTTTTGTCACCTCCAATTTCCTTAAATTTCCCATATCTCGACCAATGTTTTCTAATATTGATGCATTTTCTGTCTATTTTCCTCATCAGACATTCCCTTTAAAAAATTATTGCATACCTATGACGTAACTTATGTTTAATCATAATTTATGGTGATTTATTAATAATTAGGATTGAATATTTGATGTTCAAGAAATTTCTAATTACTTTGGATGGTTCAAGCAAACTTGATGAAAACCGTTCCTATTTTTGAGATCGTCTGGTATCAATTGTTACACTCATACAATACCGACTTCTATGCATGTGTGCGTCTGGTACCAATTTTTATGCTCATCTGGTACTGACTTGTATGACTATGTGTGTCCAGTACCAAGTTATGCAGTTGTGCGCGTCTGATACCTATTCTTAATTCCTAGGCTTGGCTATTGGAACGATATTGTTCTCGATGAGTCCAAGGTATTTTTTAGTTCGAACATTCTATGTTCAATGGAGGTCATGATACATTTCATCACTCATGCACTTTGTGTCATGAGGATGAAATCGTTTCCTTAAAAAATGATGTATCATCCAATTGCAATAATTATACAAATATTTGATGTTATCTTCAGACTTGGATTGTAACAATTGTTTCTCTTTAAAGAGAGATCATTATACATGATAGGATAGAGAGAGAGATAAAATAAAGCATAGTTATGTTGTAAGTTTGGTTCTGGAATGACTGTGGATTGGACCTCCATTTTTCTGAGGTAATGATATATTTTTTGTTTATGGATTATATGTATGCATTTACATATTCTCTACTGTAGGATTTTCTTAAGATCTTCCTTGTTGGTACAATAAGGGCTCACCGACCCAACTAAGGTAAGTCTCTCTGTAATTAATTGTGAATATGATTATGATTTTCTGTGTGTGTGAACATAGTAATTTCATGTTTTGATTACAACATTTAATTCCTTCTATGTTATGTTTCAGTGATGCATTTGGTAGCAGGTCACATGGATGTGTTGTAATTTGAGTAAAAGAGAGTTGTGTGTGTAATGTGAGATCTCTGAGTGTCATGATTTTTGAATAATTATTTGACATCTTTGTGTGAGTATGCGAGAACAATTATTCAATTTAACTTTTTTATTGTTTTTTATAGGAAAATGTTGTAGTGTTTATTTTCATTATACAAATATAAAGATAGGTTGTGTTAGCAATGAAAGTCATCGTCAGAATGCAAGAGGATAAGCCCAATACCCATCAAACTGTAAATGTATTGAAATGGTTTGAGTAGGTGGATCAACAAGACTTTAAAGAAAGGAAAATAAAACATATATCATTGTAGATCAGTGATGGACCATTGGGCTATGTAGCCATAACAGTCTGCTCATTGAAGGAATTTAAGCTCCCTATCAGACAAAATATTTTCTTAATGATGAAGAGAAGGATNAGTATCAAGATTGAAAAGAAAAAATTGAAAAGGATGGTTGGGTTCCCTTCTTAGAAAAATTTAGAGGACATCATGAGGGGGTATCTTGTGCCTTCATCCAGAGTTGTGATGGAGAGAGCATGTAGTTGGGGGACCTAAAACTAACAATTATTGAAGCTACCATAGTAGATGTGGTTGGGTTACCTTCCATTGGAGAGAAGTATTTCAAAGGAATTGTCATGGACAGGGGCATCTATAAAAAATTCTTGAAACCTGAGCACCTAGACCTTGATTGGATGAAATTTATATCCATAGGATGGATCAAAGAGGAATATTGTACAATGCTTGTCTACTTACATAAATTTTTAACTTGCAAAGGGAGGTATGCAATAACCTTTATTTATCATTTAAGGATTTTATAGCATTTTGAAGGAGGCCCACACATATACTTTCCTCATTTCTTGTGGATGAGTCTGAACAATATGGTGAGGGGTGTTAAGTCTACATCCATAAAACCTAAAACCAATATTTTCCACCATGGGTTGATGAAACTCTTGGTTGTCGATGAATTAAGAAAACGAGATAGTAGTTGGCAGAAATTCCTCACATAAAATTTTTCTCATGAGACTTCTAAGTCTGTACAAGGGAGTGTAATAGGGGAACATAGTAAAGGGTCAAATGGGAAGAAAGGAGATAACAAAAAGGAAGGAAAAAAAATTGGTAATAAAATCAATCTTGTTGTCTCTAGCTCACCACAATCTCTAAGTAAATTGGACAAAGGGAAGAAAATAGTTTTAGAAGAACAGCCCGCACCTACAGTGGCACAATCATCCAACATCAAGAAAAATTGACCAGACCTGTCACAAAAAGTAAAACATAAATTAGTGTGAGAAATAGAAAGAAACAAAGGTTTGGGAGTGATGTTGGGAATGTTGTAGACACCGTCCCCGAGGTAATTATTGAGTTACCTCATGAGCAGGCTGGGCAAATTACAGAAATTATTCAAGAAGGAGTTCTAGAAATACCTCAAGAACAGGTTTGGGAAATTGCAGAGAATACTCCATAAGTGATTGTTAAAGTGCCTAAAGAAAAAGGTGGAGAAGAAGAAAAGACTCCTGAATTGTGATTCAAAAGCAAGAGGAAATTCAGAGTCAATGAAGGGAGTAATATAGCACAATACTCTAGTAGTAAGACTAGGAGTACACCATAGGAACAAGTTCTAGCCCCTACATCCAAGCCCCTTGGTAGAAATACAAGGAGTGCAAAAACAAAAAATATTCCAATCTCCCCACCTAAGCTCTCCAGAGGAAAAATGAAGAAGGAACAGGACAAGCAAAGTCCAATACCTAGTTTTGAGCCTAAAACAAAGAGGAGGAGATTGTTTAAAGAGGAAATTCTTGTTCCTGTTAGCACACCCGAGGAATTTCTAGGTATGGGATGAAGAACCACTCAGAGTATGGTTAAGAAGGGGAATTTCTTCATGTCCCTTCTTTTGCAGAAGATCTAATGGACATTCCAGCTTCACCAAAGAAACAAGAGATATATGTGGAGATTATTAGTGAAGCAAATGAATTAGTGACAGAAGCATTAAAGGACTTAAGGAGAGAAGTTGAATCCAGGGAATAAATAACAGAGAAAACAATAGATGAATCAGTCAACTCTTTGACCAAACATTAGTTGGAATTAAAAGTTAAAATATTACCAAACATAATGGAGAGATGAAGCAAGAAATAGAGGATTATAAAGTGTTGGATAGGAATATCAAGAAAGAGAATGCACAACTAAAGGAAAATAAATGTAGACTACAGGGAGAGCATGATGAGATCTCTACCAAGATGAGCAAAGTTTTGATACTAGTATAGTATACATGAGTCATCAAGAGGGATCTCAAGGATGAGGCTTCAGGGATGAATATCTTAAAACCAGGTAGTTAATGTTCAAGAAAGTTATAGGACCAACACCAGTTTTGAAAATTTGAAGACTGATTCAATAGTTTTACATGAGATCATGCAATGACTTAGGCATGGGGGAAACATTGAGCCTCCTTTTTGTCACCTCCAATTTCCTTAAATTTCCCATATCTCGACCAATGTTTTCTAATATTGATGCATTTTCTGTCTATTTTCCTCATCAGACATTCCCTTTAAAAAATTATTGCATACCTATGACGTAACTTATGTTTAATCATAATTTATGGTGATTTATTAATAATTAGGATTGAATATTTGATGTTCAAGAAATTTCTAATTACTTTGGATGGTTCAAGCAAACTTGATGAAAACCGTTCCTATTTTTGAGATCGTCTGGTATCAATTGTTACACTCATACAATACCGACTTCTATGCATGTGTGCGTCTGGTACCAATTTTTATGCTCATCTGGTACTGACTTGTATGACTATGTGTGTCCAGTACCAAGTTATGCAGTTGTGCGCGTCTGATACCTATTCTTAATTCCTAGGCTTGGCTATTGGAACGATATTGTTCTCGATGAGTCCAAGGTATTTTTTAGTTCGAACATTCTATGTTCAATGGAGGTCATGATACATTTCATCACTCATGCACTTTGTGTCATGAGGATGAAATCGTTTCCTTAAAAAATGATGTATCATCCAATTGCAATAATTATACAAATATTTGATGTTATCTTCAGACTTGGATTGTAACAATTGTTTCTCTTTAAAGAGAGATCATTATACATGATAGGATAGAGAGAGAGATAAAATAAAGCATAGTTATGTTGTAAGTTTGGTTCTGGAATGACTGTGGATTGGACCTCCATTTTTCTGAGGTAATGATATATTTTTTGTTTATGGATTATATGTATGCATTTACATATTCTCTACTGTAGGATTTTCTTAAGATCTTCCTTGTTGGTACAATAAGGGCTCACCGACCCAACTAAGGTAAGTCTCTCTGTAATTAATTGTGAATATGATTATGATTTTCTGTGTGTGTGAACATAGTAATTTCATGTTTTGATTACAACATTTAATTCCTTCTATGTTATGTTTCAGTGATGCATTTGGTAGCAGGTCACATGGATGTGTTGTAATTTGAGTAAAAGAGAGTTGTGTGTGTAATGTGAGATCTCTGAGTGTCATGATTTTTGAATAATTATTTGACATCTTTGTGTGAGTATGCGAGAACAATTATTCAATTTAACTTTTTTATTGTTTTTTATAGGAAAATGTTGTAGTGTTTATTTTCATTATACAAATATAAAGATAGGTTGTGTTAGCAATGAAAGTCATCGTCAGAATGCAAGAGGATAAGCCCAATACCCATCAAACTGTAAATGTATTGAAATGGTTTGAGTAGGTGGATCAACAAGACTTTAAAGAAAGGAAAATAAAACATATATCATTGTAGATCAGTGATGGACCATTGGGCTATGTAGCCATAACAGTCTGCTCATTGAAGGAATTTAAGCTCCCTATCAGACAAAATATTTTCTTAATGATGAAGAGAAGGATGAGAGAATAACATAAAGATTAATACTTTCTAATCAAAGATCCTCCCTGCAAAGAGAATAGACGTGTCTGAATAATTGTTACACATGAAATTTGCACACCTAGGTACCTCGCCCTAAGTGTCGTAAAGTGTCATATAAGTGTCTCACACACCTTGATACCATGGAATAACCTATGTCACAATCCCTAGTCAATGTGGAGGAGGGATATATTACATGAAGTCCAAAATACAAAGTGCACATGAATTATTATTAATATTCATGAAAAAGAAATTAATTAAGTGTGAGAATCCACCTCACATTTGGTTTCCTATTTTTTAGGGAAGGTGGAGGATCTCATGGATGGTTGAAATATTTCCTCCCTAAAATCCTTGAGAGATATTTCCTCCCTAAAATCCTTAAGAAATATTTTCTCCCTAAATATCTTAGAGACCCCTGTTTTAGTGGATCTGATGAGAGATCCTCTCCATGGTGTTTAACCCTCCAAATCCTATATAATGAGGGATTTCCATGGAGGAGGAGGACATGGAGAAGTTTAGAGATACCAAAATTATGATCTCATAAGGAAGGAAGCAAATTGGAGGTATCAAACTTATGGTCTTGAAATCTTTGTGCAAGGGCTGGACAAGGAGGACTTAGAGAGGTTGTTGTGACTTCATCAATGGTTTGTAAGTATCTCTTTTGAGTTCTCATTAATACATGTGCTTGGCATATTTCCTTTAAGTTTGTGTACATTTTCATGGACTTGTCTCTTTGGATGAATCTAGTTTTAAAATAATCATGGTAGAATAGGAAGTATGCATTGTCTTCATGGTTTATTGGATTGCATGACTTGTTGAAAGGCTTGGAAATCAAGGCTCAACTTAGACTAAATGAGGAAAAACATCATAAAAAGGTACTCATACTCTCTTCTTATTCTCTATTGAAAAATTTATCTATGTTTAAAGGAATGTTAGTGATCAAAGTTAGCACTTTTTTGTCTTGGTCATAGGGTTCTAAGATCCAAGATCGAATTCACTTGTCTGTGGGGGAATTTTCCTACAACAAAAATTGGCAAGTCCATTGGGGATCGAAATTGATTTGTATTTACTTGGATTTTCCCTGCCCTTTTCCCACCTTCTATATCATTTTTACTGTTTGTTTATGATCCATTACCTTTCTCCCATCTTCACTAGCAATTTCACCATTTTTTGTGCTTTCAGGGTGACTTTTTCTTACATTTTTTGGCATTTTTTTGAATTTCTGCGAGGACTAGCGCTCCCCTGTAAGACATACCAGAGTGCTAGTGCTCCCCTGCAGTGTATTACAGAGTTCTACAATGCCCTGTGTCCTTGGTTTAGGGAGCGCTAATCTCTGTTTTGTAAGTTTTTGCCTTTTTCTACTCAATCTTTTGCAACTTGTTTTGCATAGGTCTTTACCCAAAGTCTATGGTTGGTTTGTGAAGTTGTTTGGATTGGTGTTTGGTGCTTATCAATCCTTATTGTCTTAATTTTAGCTTGAAATTTTTTAAGAAATGTGAATTTTCCTTTTCAGAAATGTGAAATCTCCCTTTCTTGCAGCTTGGTTTGTCGGGACAATTTGAGTGATTTCTCTTTCTCCCTATCTTTTCTTGGATTCTTCTCTGCATTTTCTTGTACTCATTGAATGTTTTTCATTTTTTGAATCCTTTATTGATTTATTATTAGAACAAGTTTCTACTTGTTTTCTTTCATTTATCATTGCTTTGAGTGCATGCTTTGTTTAAAACCTTTGTCGCTTTGTGTCTTTTGTATCTGCATATGACTCTTTCTTCTAATTGAAAGTTGTGGAGAATTGAAAGATTTGTATTTAATTTATTTATAAATTAGAATAAAACAAGGAAGATAGTTGAATTCTTGCTTTTGGGTAGTGAAACTAGCTTGCATTTGAAGTAGTGAAATTGCATGGTTTTTGGCATTTTGAGACATTGTGCATCTGGGAATGATAAACGTTTTCTCCTTCTCATATTATATCTTTCATCGAAGTGAAATATTTGCATTCTAATTTCTTTTCATTGTTTAGAGTCAGTCAAAAAATCATTTATTCCATGCCATTTTCCTCTTGAGTAAAAAACAGCCTTAAAAATCAAGCGCTAAACTAAAATTTATTAGAAATTTTTATATTTTCTGGTAGCAAACCTACATTATCTTAGGGTGTAGGGATTTGGAATAGGTGTGAAAGATAACTTTCCAAATCTGTAAAAAAACATAGAATCTTGAGTTAGGGAGTAGTGAAATCCATTTAATACATTTTGTTCTGGGAATGCCTTCTAACACAAGGGTCAATCATGAGGTCACATTAGGGTCAAAAAAGTTACTCACCCTTCTTTGTTGGTCTCGGTGTAGAGATTGCACGTATTATTGGGGGTCACTTGAGGGTATACCCACGATTATGTGTGGGATCCTTTCAAGTTTATTTCAGGATAGATACCCTGCCTTTGCATGTTGATCAGACTGTCGACTGTTTCCCTAGGCATCATTGTAGTAATTGGTAACCTTAGTGGCCTATCTCTTTAGGGTATTTACATGAGGTAGTTGTGGAGGGGAAAGTATTCACGGTACCTGGAATCGACGTTGGCCAAACTCACTTGGGCTCCTTGGAGGGTGTACCCACGATTATGTGTGGGATCTTTTACTAAGGTGTAAGTCCATTAAGCAGGTCGTCAACATAAATTTCCCACCCTCTCTATCTCATCTCCTTCTTATAGTGTTCTCATGACATTGGATTTCATCACCAACTAGTGCATTCATTGTGAGAAGGTTTTGTGTGTTTGCTTGCTTTCTATATTTTTAGCATGCGTTGTTTATTTTCCCCAGCAGACTCTAGGTTGGATCTTTGTTTAATGGCGTCAGTTCCTAGAACTACCAATGGAGAAACTCCTTTTCCAGGGGAACTTTTTTTTTTTCCTTCTTATGGAAATGTTGGTCCTCCTTACATCGCTACTTTGAGCCTTCCATGTCTCAAAATTGGGTTACCGATATGGTTGTTTTCCACTTCGGTAATCTCGAATGCAGCAAATGCTTCAGATGTAATTACACCACCCACACATCAACCTCATGTTGACTTTTCACCTTCTTCACCCATTAAGTCTCCTTCCCTTTATCCTTCTTCACCTAGTGAAAGATCTAAACCAAGTAGCCAGGTTGATAAGAAGAAGAAGAAGAAATGGAAAGAGAAGAAGAAGAAGAAGAAGAAGAACTAGAAAGGGACTAAGCCTCCAACTACATCAGATGTTGTATCCAAGCAACTAGCTATTGCTAATCATACTGGGAGTGTTGATGAGACCGATACGACTACAATGAAGAATCCAAAACTCAAATTCCCTTGCAGTATTTGTAAGGGTGACCACTTTCTAAGGGATTTCCCTGGTCTTCACAAGGTCTTAGAAATGTGGTCTTCCATGTCATCGACCCCCAATGGACATGTTGGTGATGCACTGTCAACTAGTGACGTTAAGGTTGGTAAGAAGAAGACAATTGTCAAGTTTCCTTACATGTTATGAGAAGGTGATCATTATTCTCACCTTTTTCCTCGTATGAATGAGGATTCTTCTCTTTTGGAAAAGCTTCAACTTCCAACTGGTTATCATATAATTCTTCCCAACCCATTATTAGTTGATGGACTGGTCAGTCCAGTTCCATCCCTGGTCAGTCTGGTTGATCAGGTGGTCAATCTGGTTTCATCCTCAGTTGAACCACTAACCAACGTAGTTGATCTAGTTTCGTTGTCGATCGGCCCCACTTTTCATATGAAAAGTGAAACCCAAGTGGTTTCTCTAGTTACATCATCGGTCGATCCCACTCTTCATCTAAAGAGTGAACTCAAAGTGGTCGATCTGGTTCTGACATCCGTCAACCCCATTCTCCCCTTGGAGGATAAAACCCATGTTGTCGATCCGATACCATCGTCGGTCGATCTTACTCTCCCTTTAGAGAGTAAACCTAATATTGTCCATGTTTTTCTCATTGATATAGAATCTACCATGTTGGGGCTCATTCCTCCTTCTCCCATGAAACCCCCTCCAAGTAACGAGGCCATACTTTTTGATTGGGGTGCGCTAACTGGACCTTGTCTTCCCTCTCACATTCCTTTCAATATTACAATATAGGTTTGTGGTCGGTCCATTCCTTAGACACTGATAGATGAATGTGATTCCATTCGTATCTTATCCTCTATTTCTTGGCAAGATTTTGGTTATCGTTAGCTTGTACCAGTTATGCAGAATTTGTTAGCTTTCAACAAAAGAACCAGTCACCCTTTAGGAGTCCTTCCTCAGTTTCCTATAACTTTGGGAGGGAAAAATGTCTTGATTGATGTTATGGTAGTCCAAGGCCCCT
>JZKD02S1667950.1:115712-140411 GCA_000966675.3 Picea glauca
CACCATCTATGCAGCCTCATGTGGTGGGGGCACCATGGACGTGGGTCCAACTATTTCGCCGTTTGGAAAATTCTGTTAATCATTACAACATGGCCCACAATCCCTGAACTTAGTTAGTCTAGACTTTTCACACGCTGAGAGCACTACTTGTATATATTGTTTGAGGGAATAAGCCCCATGAATCGTTACTGGTCATATTTGTGAGGTGCTTGCGTCCACCTATGTACTCTGATGATTATGATATTATTTATGGATTTGTATGTCTTTTTGTGTCTTATGGATCATATTTGCCTTTAAAAATGTATTTACATGTTTATGTGTATGTCTTTTTGTATGTGTGCGAGATGCCAGTCCAAAATTTCATTAGCTAAAGTATTTGTAACTTGGTTTAATATCCTAGGAACATGAAAATATGTAATATAATCAAAGATTCATTCTAAGAGATGTACCCTAAGGAATCATCGGTGTAAATTCAAATCATGAACATGGTAGAGTCTATTTAACTAAGACATAACTAGCTGAGCATCTAAATAGATCTAGAGATGAGAGATACCAAATGATAGGGCATCATGAAGCAACTCAATAACTACACTATACTCGACAACATTGTTTGTGGTGTCACCTAAGAATATACCTCCGTAAGATAATAACTGGCCTCGAGGTGTAAAAATTACCCAAGTTGTGGAGGAAAGCCTCCCAGTGTGATGGCTAGCACCATCTGCATACCCAATGAACATCTCTGATTCACTTGACATCTACCACAGTGACAAAAGATAACATAAAAAATGACACGTCCATAATACTAAAAGAAACTAGAAAGTCATAGTACAAAGACTATACATATGTGACAAAAAGTAACCTGAGGTGACCTACCTATGAGTAATACTTCTTGAGGTAGATCCCATTTCTAGGCTCCGCCAAAGCATTTCCCTCAAAGTCAACAATGCCTGGCATTTCCTCATAAGACCAAGAAAAAACGTCATGAAATTCTTTAAATAGATCTGTGTAGATTTGAATCTCTCTGGGGGAACAGTCAGCTCTGACGAAAACATTCTCCATGATGCCAGGGGTTCTAGAGATATTAATCGGTATGGTTTCAACAATAGTTTCCATATTACCCTCAACATAAACCTCATGTGTAGCTAAGGTATTAATAGGACAAGACCTATATCCAGTCATAGTCAAGGTGAATTCTCTGGCTTCGATTCTGCTTAACTCTAGGAGGAAGTATGATCTATGATGGAGATCGTCCCAGAGTTTTTTCGGACTAGTCATTGCTTCAATTATTACTTCTTCAAAGGGAAATACTAGGTCTAACGAATCGGTATCAACAAGAGAGCCTTGAGCCCAAATAGGCTCTAGAATTGGATCCAAGTCTTGTGCAGGAGTTGGATCTGTGTTGGCCGAAGCTTGTTGGACTAAACTGTACGCTACTTCGGATGCAGACAAGGGCATGGACATGCCAAGGTGCCTTGTCCCTTCCATTGTGGCTGATTAGGAAGGAAGTATCCATGGGTCATTGAAGTAAGTTCTGCAAAACAAAGAAACTTGGAAAATCTCAACCTTATGGTGGTCAGATATGAACTTGACATTGCCTTGAGGGGGTAGGCAATCGAAGGTACCCATCAAAGATGGGCAAAAACCAACCCCTACATTGACTATGCCCGGTTGGGGATTATCAATCATCAGGACTGTGGATACCCCCAATAAAGGGTCAGGTCTGGAGAAAGACAATTGATCAATCGTCACAATCTGATCCTCATGTGGAAACAACAAGACCCAGAAAACTGTAGCAACCACTGCTTGCATGGCATAAGTCCAAATCCTTCCTAACAAGAGATTGTAGTTGAGGGATGCGTTGACTAGTTCTACTTCGACGCACATGATCTTCCCTCCTAACTGCACAGGGAAAGAGGGAATGAAACCATGTGGTCAGAACGAATGATCGTTGAAAGTAGTGAGAAGAGTAGGTGAGAGAGACAAAACGGGATGGCCAATGGCCTTCCAACATGCCAATGGCATAACGCATGTCAAGGTGCCCTCATCAACCACCGTGCATTATTGCACCCAACATGATTGCACCTAGATTACAAGTCTCGGTAGATCCTAAAGTGGCTAACAAAGCTTTCCTCTGGGAAGGGCATCTTTGGAGGACCTCCAAAGTGGACATTGCACAAGGGGTTTGGGACAAATCCTCCACTACAGAATAGTTATGGGTGGCCCTTGCACTAGGGTTGTGAGAAGCTTTCTTGAACGCACCTTTTTGGATGCGTGTCATGGTTTCACCCAAAGTCTTCTCGATCTGGAGAGGAAGAGATGGGATTTTGGCTTCTTTTCCCTTCTCAAAAGTTCTTAGTTTACTGTAGTCATGTGCTCCAATTGATATAAATGCATCACCCTTCATCATATACAAATTCATGGATGCAGGATTGTTTGAAGATGGAGAGTGTCCTTGACTGCCCCCTTCCGTGCTTGTAGAGGCTTGGGTTAGGTTTTTCCCATGTTGAAATGGATTGGTTAACACGGCATACTGTTGTTGTGTCACAAACTTTTGGGCCTCTGCAAGCCAAGGGAATTGGTGTCTTGGGTGGTCTTCCGCACACAGGTTGCACGGATACCCCACCTTCCATTTCTCAGTGTCTCCCCTGCCAACATTATTAGTGGGTTTCTTATCCCCCTTACCCTTCTTTCATTTTTTTTTCTTTCCTTCAGGCTACTGGGTGGCCTTTGGATTTGTTGATTGCACTATGCGTACATCCGATGTTTGGGTAGAGGGAGTAGCCAAAACAGTAGTTTGGCTAGCCCCTATGTGTTTTATAGACAATTGTTGCAATTGCTTCATCAATTTCTTAGCGAGATTTGTTTGTACTGAACCAACAATACCATCGGCATGTGGTACAACTCTCTGTCTATTTTTATCAAGTATTGAGCGGGGTGCATCTGGAAAGATCTCATATAATAAACCGGACTGAGAGTAGATTAGATCAAGCAGTTTAGCTCTCATGATGGCATCTTCTTCGGAAAACACTCACGACGTCGCGACATATTTGGATAAATGTGGGACCAAAGACTTAAGGAACCACTTGAGGAGGAATGATGGTAGGACTGGCACCTTAATTAAACTCTTTTGACATCTCCATTCTCGAATGTGATCAGAGATATGGTCCGCTTTTGTCTATGCGAAATTGGCCAACAGTTCTATGCCAATGTCGTATCTCATAGGTAATTAGAAATGGTTTAGGAAAGCCATTTCCAATTCATCGAAGGAAGAGTATCTTGAGTGTTCAAGCTCAATGTACCATTTCGCGGCACTCCCAATGAGAGTACATTCAAATAATCGCAACTGTATGGAGTGGTCTTTCAACGAGTTAGACGAGCACCAAAGATGGAAGGTGGCCACATGATCTCCTGGATCTTCTTTAGTCTTGGCTTCTAACTTTGGTATGTCCGAAGGAAACTTCGTTGGCATAGGAGGCCAATGTGGATCGTGATAGATAGGTTCATTCAAAAACCTTGTCAAGTCTGGCAAATGCAAGGTTGTCAGGAAAGGCAGTTTGGGTTGTTGGTGATAATCATGGAAAAAGGGACCTAGAGTTTGACTGGCACCAGGTTTCCAGGAAAAGTTTGGTTGTTGGATTAGGTTCTAGTAAAAACCATGGTCATGACCAACGTATGGATTTTGCATGTGAGGAGACATCATCGGTTGATTCCCAAAATAGGACGTAGATGGTTGGGCATGCATTACATTCAGAGGACTTTGGGAAGGGTTACCCCATGCTGATCCCATGGACATATGCATAGTACCTTGTCTGGGGTTCCATTGGTTGTGAAAATAATTTCCCCAAATTGGCATTCCTAACAAGGGAACTGATCACTGCCAAGAATTCCAAGGTCCTGATGTGGAAGAAGTTCTTGGTTTTGCCCCCCGTGTATGAATAGTACCCTGCATAGAAATAGGTTGTTCATAACCGATGTTGCCCCCAGTCGAGAAAGCAGTTGACAAGAAAGTGTTTTTACCAAATGCATCGAACAAAGAAAAAGGTGTCGAACCTACTGGCATATTATGAGCGAGTGATCCTTGACTCCCTGCTCCAAATAAACTATGGTGTGTGGGTGGCCCGTCAGATTGCTCGTGGGTGCCACCGAGCGAAGTGGATTAAGGAGGTATATGACCTACCCCATAAGGAAAAGCATTAAAAGGAGCTAAAGTGCCCCCCATGTGTCCTTGCAGAGGAGAATTAGAGCTCCCTTCCCCCAGACCTAAAGTCTATGAAGTGGAGTAGGAAAGTACAGGACTCGTACCTGAGCTAGGCATCCTGTATGAAAATGGAGGGTCTATCGCACTCGGTGTGAAAGGGGCTGTGGCCACTTCCATATATGGGATTGGACCACTATTCGAGGTAGAGGAAGTCGAGACCATGGTGGCTAGAACCAGTGACAGTGTGTTGGGAGGTGGAAAATACCTTGTGGTGACAACTGTAGTGGGAATTGAAGAATTCCCAAAAGAAGTGACAACATTTGTTTCCATTGTTGTGTGCGACATTGTCTGGTACTTGTAAGGGTGAATCGGTATGATGATGGGTGATGAAATATCATTCATTGGAGTTTCATATATACCAAGATCTTTCACTCCAAAGTCTAAAACAGTCGTTTCCTCTGGATGTTGGTCGGGTACAATTTCTTATGACCTGGTTGCTTCAAAAGACCCTTGTTGGTCTAGATTTCGCCTTAGTGGTGGCAAAGGTGGCTCCAGTGTAATCGGTGATAGGCCCAGAAGCCTTCATGAACGGTGGATCTTGTGATCCTCCACAGTGTGAGAAGATAAAAGACACACTAGGGTTTTATATTCATTCAAAAAATAACACACACTAAAAAGGGCCCCTCCAATATAAAACAAGCAAACACTAAACTAGTTGGAAGAATAGTTACAAAAACCAACACTAGAGAAAATTATTAGTGCAAGTGCAAATCGAACACGGAATCACCCTACGAGTATACTCTGGAAAGCGTGGCCCGATGTATGTCCTAGGTACCTCTATATACCCTCACAGTCACCTGTGTATGTCTCTAAAAAGATAGGCAACTAGGTTGCCAGCACGCGAACAATCACCAGGTGGGTACAGTCGAAAGTCAGGTAGACCACAATGAGCAAGGTATCGAGCTTGAAACCTATCAAAGGTATCAAAGGAAAGTGTTCCGGAAGACAACTGAGGACCTCAAATGGATTCAAGACCCACGAAGCTCTGTGGCAAATGAAATCGATGGAATCCCAAGACAAGCCCTCTATATGTGTTCTCCACTACTATTGGTCCATCTTTGGAGGGGTTATCTCCACTACCTTTCGGCACATGACCTCGTGTTTATCCCTTGTGTTATAGGGGGGTCCCGGATAACTTTCACTATACTGGACTTGGACACTCCCTAACTCAGACTCCAAGGTTTGATTTAATGGCCTTGAAGAGTTTCCTCTCCAACCTAATTCAAGACCCTAACCCTAAACTAGTTGGTTGACCCTACAAACATAAAAAGTCTAATGAAATTTATATTTAGTGTTAATTTTTATGGCTTGTCTTAAGTCAAAGGTTATGAAAGTGAAACTAGTGATGTTTGAAAGATGCAAGAAAAATAAACAAAATGCTGGAAACAAAATAACTTCACTTGACTCAAATCTTAAACAACTTTTCAAATTAAATTTTTTCTAAGATCTTTGAATAACAAACTCAAAGCAGGATTTCAATCGACTACGAGCTAATTATGATCTAAGTAAATTGTCAAGAACTTATGAAAGAAAATACGTTTTCCTAGTTACTAATGCAAAACAACACTATTTAACGAAACAAAGAAATAAAAGTTTTTTATTATTATTTATTTGAATGCTCACAAAGAAAAAATATCAACAAGTAAAAACCAAGAAAACTTCTAGCCTAATCACAGATCAAAAAGAGTCACTTTAAAAATCACACACAAGCAAATTAAAAATGGACTCTCACACTTGTCTAAAAACCCTATAAAAAGAAAATTTTGAGGAAAACTTCTTAATGAAAAAGAAAGCTATTGTTGTGATCAAACCTAAGTTACTGACCGCTATGACAGAGACTCAAAAACCTGAGAGGTATAACTCTTGTCAAAGGAAAGGATGACTGCCTTACCTTCAACAAAACTTTTCTCCACAAGCACACTACTGACAGTTCAACAACAAGCATGTGCATGCGAGCTGTGTAAAGTCCGAGCATGTGTACATACGTTCTAGCCTTATACAAGGCACATGTATTTCTGAAACTTTGAGACAAATGAAAGGCCAAGAAATATAGCCTAGGAAGAGACTACCGGTACTGAGAACCAGGATCTCTTGAAGACTCAGACACTTACTTTAATAGAAAAAAGAAAACAATTCAAGGAAAACTTCATAGAACAAACCAATATGAGGTGAAACCTAAGCTATAGATTGCAAACAATCAAGACTAGAAAGAGTTCTAGAAAACCCCTGAGAAGGACTATTTGTGACAGGGGAGAGGATGACTTCCTCTCTAAAATAATTTATCTAGAATCATACACGCGACTGACACTTCCTCAGCTAGCGTGTACATGCGGGCTGTGAGAAGGTAGGGTGCGGGTACACACATGCAGACCTTATACAGGCCGCATGTACCTCTGTGGGTCTCGGGAAAGGAAAAAAATGTAGTCAAGAAAAGAAATAGAGATAACTGGTATGGAATACTAGAATCTCTGTTAGCTCAGACTTTTGAAGAAACTTTAAAAACAAGGAATGAAACCAGTTTTTAAAAATAACCAAGAAAAATATTCCCAAAAACCCTAGAGATCCCCAGTATGGTTTCCAATTCTGTTGTGGGTGGGAAATCCATCCTATGGACTAGCACTAAGGGTTTTATCATGCATGCAGAAATGACCTAAAGGTTCTTACTTTTTACCATCATCCCATGCCTAGACCTCCATTACTCATATGTAAATAAAAGGCTCAAGAGAGTAAGTTGGTGTACCTTATTCTTCATGTTTGATGTCAATCCCTTTTCACGCTTGGTCATTCTTTGACTGCAAATCTCCTCCCAATGATGAACTGCATTAACTAAAGACAAACAAAGAACTCTACATGCATTTGATCTATGAACTAATGGGTTAGAGATTTAATCAATCATACAATCAATATTCCAATATTGACAATCTCATATGGCGGGACGAGAAAAGAAACTCTTTTATTAACTTCACAATGATACCTTACAATGATAAAGTCATCTACTGCTCCTTGATCCTAGTCATGGGATCTTCTTCCATTGTCTTCCAATTGATTTTCTCTATACTTCTCTTTTAACAAGGATGGCTAAAGGTTGGGACAAAGGGAATGCTCAATCGGGTACAGTTTCTTTACTATGATTCTCCTCCTCCAAATGGGACTCCTACCCCTTATTTTATAGGTTAGAAGGAGATAGGTATTTGGTCNGTTCATAACCGATGTTTCCTCCAGTCGGGAAAGAAGTTGACAAGAAAGTGTTGTTACCAAATGCATCGAACAAAGAAAAAGGTGTTGAACCTACTGGCATATTATGAGCGAGTGGTCCTTGACTCCCTGCTCCAAATAAACTATGGTGTGTGGGTGGCCCAGCAGATTGCTCGTGCGTGCCACCGAGCGAAGTGGATTAAGGAAGTATATGACCTCCCCCATAAGGAAAAGCATTAAAAGGAGCTAAAGTGCTCCCCATGTGTCCTTGCAGAGGAGCATTAGAGCTCCTTTCCCCCAGACCTAAAGTCTGTGAAGTGGAGTAGGAAAGTATAAGACTCATACCTGAGCTAGGCATCCTGTATGAAAATGGAGGGTCTGTCACACTCGGTGTGAAAGGGGCTGTGGCCACTGCCATATATGGGATTGGACCACTATTCGAGGTAGAGGCAGTCGATACCATGGTGGCTAGAACCAGTGACAGTGGGTTGGGAGGTGGAAAATACCTTGTGGTGACAACCGTAGTGGGAATTGAAGAATTCCCAAAAGAAGTGACAACATTTGTTTCCATTGTTGTGTGCGACATTGTCTGGCACTTGTAAGGGTGAATCGATATGATGATGGGTGATGAAATATCATTCATTGGAGTTTCATATAGACCAAGATCTTTCACTCCAAAGTCTAAAACAGTCGTTTCCTCTGGATGTTGGTCGGGTACAATTTCTTGTGACCCGGTTGCTTCAAAAGACCCTTGTTGGTCTAGCTTTCGCCTTAGTGGTGGCGAAGGTGGCTCCACTGTAATCGGTGATAGGCCCAGAAGCCTTCGTGAACGGCGGAGCTTGTGATCCTCCACAGTGTGAGAAGATAAAAGACACACTAGGGTTTTATATTCATTCAAAAAACAACACACACTAAAAAGGGTCCCTCCAATATAAAACAAGCAAACACTAAACTAGTTGGAAGAATAGTTACAACAACCAACACTAGAGAAAATTACTAGTGCAAGTGCAAATCGAACATGGAATCACCCTACGAGTATACTCTGGAAAGCGTGGCCCGATGTATGTCCTAGGTACCTCTATATACCCTCACAGTCACCTGTGTATGTCTCTAAAAAGATAGGCAACTAGGTTTCCAGCACGCGAACAATCACCAGGCGGGTACAGTCGAAAGTCAGGTAGACCACAATGAGCAAGGTATCGAGCTTGAAACCTATCAAAGGTATCAAAAGAAAGTGTTCCGGAAGACAACTGAGGACCTCAAATGGATTCAAGACCCACGAAGCTCTGTGGCAAATGAAATCGATGGAATCCCAAGACAAGCCCTCTATATGTGTTCTCCACTACTATTGGTCCAGCTTTGGAGGGGTTATCTCCACTACCTTTCCGCACATGACCTCGTGTTTATCCCCTGTGTTATAGGGGGGTCCCGGATAACTTTCACGATACTGGACTTGGACACTCCCTAACTCAGACTCCAAGGTTTGATTTAATGGCCTTGAAGAGTTTCCTCTCCAACCTAATTCAAGGCCCTAACCCTAAACTAGTTGATTGACCCTACAAACATAAAAAGTCTAATGAAATTTATATTTAGCGTTAATTTTTATGGCTTGTCTTAAGTCAAAGGTTATGAAAGTGAAACTAGTGATGTTTGAAAGATGCAAGAAAAATAAACAAAATGTTGGAAACAAAATAACTTCACTTGACTCAAATCTTAAACAACTTTTCAAATTAAAATTTTTCTAAGATCTTTGAATAAAAAACTCAAAGCAGGATTTCACTCGACTATGAGCTAATTATGATCTAAGTAAATTGTCAAGAACTTATGAAAGAAAATACTTTTGCCTAGTTACTAATGCAAAACAACACTATTTAACGAAACAAAGAAATAAAAGTTTTTTTTTATTATTTATTTGAATGCTCACAAAGAAAAAATATCAACAAGTAACAACCAAGAAAACTTCTAGCCTAATCACAGATCGAAAAGAGTCACTTTAAAAATCACACACAAGCAAATTAAAAATGGACTCTCACACTTGTCTAAAAACCCTATAAAAAGAAAATTTTGAGGAAAACTTCTTAATGAAAAAGAAAGCTATTGTTGTGATCAAACCTAAGTTACTGACCGCTATGACAAAGACTCAAAAACCTGAGAGGTATAACTCTTGTCAAAGGAAAGGATGTCTGCCTTACCTTCAACAAAACTTTTCTCCACAAGCACACTACTGAAATTTCAACAACAAGCATGTGCATGCGAGCTGTGTAAAGTCCGAGCATGTGTACATACGTTCTAACCTTATACAAGCCACATGTATTTCTGAAACTTTGAGACAAATGAAAGGCCAAGAAATCTAGCCTAGGCAGAGACTATCGGTACTGAGAATCGGGATCTCTTGAAGACTCAGACACTTACTTTAATAGAAAAAAGAAAACAATTCAAGGAAAACTTCATAGAACAAACCAATATGAGGTGAAACCTAAGCTATAGATTGCAAACAATGAAGACTAGAAAGAGTTCCAGAAAACCCCTTAAAAGGACTATTTCTGACAGGGGAGAGGATGACTTCCTCTCTAAAATAATTTTTCTAGAATCATACACGCGACTGGCACTTCCTCAGCTAGCGTGTACATGCGGGCTGTGAGAAGGTAGGGTGCGGGTACACACGTGCAGACCTTATACAGGCCGCATGTACCTCTATGGGTCTCGGAAAAGAAAAAAAATGCAGTCAAGAAAAGAAATAGAGATAACTGGTATGGAAGACTAGAATCTCTGTTAGCTCAAACTTTTGCAGAAACTTTAAAAACAAGGAATGAAACCAGTTTTTAAAAATAACCAAGAAAAATATTCCCAAAAACCCTAGAGATCCCTAGTATGGTTTCCAATTCTGTTGTGGGTGGGAAATCCCTCCTACGGACTAGCACTAAGGGTTTTATCATGCATGCAGAAATGACCTAAAGGTTCTTACTTTTTACCATCATCCCATGCCTAGACCTCCATTACTCATATGTAAATAAAAGGCTCAAGAGAGTAAGTTGGTGTACCTTATTCTTCATGTTTGATGTCAATCCCTTTTCACGCTTGGTCATTCTTTGACTGCAAATCTCCTCCCAATGATGAACTGCATTAACTAAAGACAAACAAAGAACTCTACATGCATTTGATCTATGAACTAATGGGTTAGAGATTTAATCAATCATACAATCAATATTCCAATATTGACAATCTCATATGGCGGGACGAGAAAAGAAACTCTTTTATTAACTTCACAATGATACCTTACAATGATAAAGTCATCTACTGCTCCTTGATCCTAGTCATGGGATCTTCTTCCATTGTCTTCCAATTGATTTTCTCTATACTTCTCTTTTAACAAGGATGGCTAAAGGTTGGGACAAAGGGAATGCTCAATCGGGTACAGTTTCTTTACTATGATTCTCCTCCTCCAAATGGGACTCCTACCCCTTATTTTATAGGTTAGAAGGAGATAGGTATTTGGTCAAATGTCCAACCATGCATGGCCGAAAGTTTTAGTTAACTTACCCAAAGATGTGTGTTCCATCAACAAATTTCCTTTTTTTATGCTTTTGTAGGTACACACGGTCTGTCTTGGGTCACCTAGCCTGTACACGTGTGCAATAATGGAGCAAGGAGTGTGGGCCTTTATAAAAGGGGTTTTTAAGAAGAGTTGTTCAACAATGTTTTGGCAAAGAAGGAATCTGAGATGGCCTGATGCTATGTAAGCATGTCTGGTGCAAATTACGATTATAACAGGGGTCAAAATTTCTGTAGGGTGTTTGGAGTCATGTAAGGTTCAGCTTTGATGGCTCTCTTTAGCTAAACTTAGAAGGTGTGAAAAACAACGTTCGAATGCCACTATTTGTTCATATCACTTGAGTATAAAAGGGTAGTGAACTTTGCAATAAACGGCTTGAGTGATTTAATATCCGAGAAGGTTGCACCTTCTGACATTTCCCATGCAACAAAGGTGATGAGGATCAAGAGCCAACTAAAATGAAACTCGTATCCCTGATCCTACGCTTTGCGACAGTCTATTTCTAGCTGATTAACTAGGTACTTCACCCAGTTCATTTGTAGACCTTCTACGCACTTCCTTGCGAGGTCAACAACAAATCTTCTGACCTGTGTAGGTCAGTTCTTCCTTACAAACTTGTCAACAATTAACTGACAGGCTAGGTGCACTGTGCCATTCTAGATGGAGGCTACCTTGTAACATCACATTCCCTTTTCCACATCACCATATGTATCCTTGATCTTCTGTGCTAGCACGCGATCTGTGGCTTTTCTTGGATAGAACTCCTATGGATCAGGTCCTTGCATACTTAATCCTGTGATCCTATGGATCAATGTCAGGTCGACTGTTATACGATGGTCTATCCATAAGTAACCACTATGGTAACATGAAAGTAATATCTTGATACAGACATTCACTTCCTGGTACCTTCCAAAGTGTGGGATCTTCATTACATTGAACAAGGTGGACTGCGTGAGGTTCATCGTCCATGGTTGGGGGATTATCTTCAAGTTCTTACCCTTTGTTCTGGTCAGGTATTTATATGGGGCGAGCATACTGTAGTTCTTGTGATCTCCTAGGTTGAAGTCATTGAACTTGAATGTTTTGATCTTGTCCTTTTGTACTTGAACTACGAGTATCCCCTTCGGGAGGTATGCCTTAGTCATGGTGTACTCAAAATCTCTTGGCACACTGTCTTGACTCACCGCGTCAGCTAGAGGCAGGATGTAATTGGGTAATATGGTCGGGATCAGCTTCACATTTGCTAGGTCGTCTTTGTGTTTGGTTCACTTTTTTACTGATGGTCAGGATGGTCTGGCTCCACAATTAGTCGATGGATAGGCTTGCACTCCTCTCACTGATGATGCTTGTACACCCTCAGACATCATTCTTTCAGACATGGTTCGCTCAGTCATGATATCGATGAGTACTTCCTTCATAGAATCTTCAAGTGCGATAAGTTATTCATACATACATGCTTGTGATTGAATATCTTGGGTTCAAAGAGTAACTTCTCAATGCAATAGGATAGATGGAAATAACACGATGATCACTGTGCAATATCAATTATTCTGCGAGTTTAGATAGTCACATTTGGAAAAAGTGTTCTCGTTGCATGGTGCGATGGGATAAATAGATAACTAAACAACAGACCCCTTGCAACAATTGAGAAGCCTTCATTTACTTAGTTATGTCCGTTATGGCATGGTCCCAATGGTTTGGTGGTGAACTGTCTAATCATAAATTCCTTTCTACCCATTTGGATCATCGATCAAATGATTATACTATTCCCAATAGCTATATTGCTTCACCATGGCAAAGTGCCATGTGACGCAATTCTAATATCCCGATGAAGTTCCAATTTTGAAAATTTTCCTTCTGCGAAGTTCCCTCTAGAACCTTCAGTAAGTTTTCAATCTTAGCTCTCTTCTTACTTAGTTTTCTAGCCTTCTTTCCAATGAGCTTCGTCTCGGTATTCCTTTTTCCATTTTGATTCTTATCTTCCTTTGATATAGTAACTTTTTTCTGGTGAGATTCTTTCCTAGAAACCAGGGGTAATACTTCATCTGTATCTAGAATAGGTACTTCAGTCTTCTGTGGGTCTTCTAGTGTTCTTCCCACTTCGATATCCAAGTCTCTGGTTGTAAAAACCATTGTTCGGTTCTCTTGTTCTTCAATCAAGTGTGTGATCCTCCCAGTCATGAAATATTTTAACTCTTTCTTCTTTTGTTTTAAGACTTCTTCTTCTTTCCTTATGGTCTGATCTCCTTCAATCCAAGATTTTCCTAGTAACATGGCAAATGGAGTGTTTCTCTCAATAAATTTAACAACTTCAAATTCTTCCTCTATCAAAGTTCCATTAGCACCCATAGATATCTGGGTAAGTCTTCCACATAGGGTTATCAAATTTCCTCTGAATAATCCTATTCCTCCCAATGAAGGAGTCATATCAGGCTTTCCTAGGATTTCCCAAGTTCTTTTTGTCATGACATTCACCCGTGTTTCCTCATCCAGAACAAAGTCAATGTCGAAGTCTCCTATTCTTACTTCAATGCATTCTTTTTCTTTGAATATCTCTGATAATATGACATGTTGATGGTCATTTAGGGTTTCTTTCATCTATAGCAATATTTATTCTGATTCTTTCTGGGGTTCTACCATAATCTCAGTTGCTTGACCTTTCTTGTGGTCTTCTTGTCTCATATTCATCCTTTCAACCTTAGCAATCATTATAGGGCAATCCAAAACTTCATGGTCCATAGATTTGCAACAAAGGCAACTAGGTATTCTTCCAAGGCATTCCTTCGAAAGATGTCTTGGTTTTCTGCAACTGTAAAAAAGAATTAATCCTCTCTTTCTCTTAAATGATCCCCATCCTTTCCTGTGTTGCGCACCTGGATCATGGTAGGTAATCTACAAAAAATTCTTTCTAGGATCCTGCATCCATTTGTTAGTCCAAACATTCTCTCTATGCATAGGTATAACATATCTTTCATTATTCTTATCATATCTATTCATATCAAATCTTCTTTCACCTATCAGTGCCCTAGTTTTCAAGCTAGGACAAGTGTTATCAAACATACCTAGATTCATACTTTTAGAAACAAAAATTTCCACTTATCTTACTTCTACAAAGAACAAATATTTCAGGTCTTATCTCTTTAGTCTCACGTTTACCTTAGTTAGGGCACAAAGCTCCAAGATCATACCTCTTTTCTTCAGATCGGACTTCTCTTCTTAGCATAGAGCTTCATAGGTTGAGTAGAATATTGTGCACTAGAGTGACAAATATATGCACAGAGATTTCACAATTTCAAGTCAGATCTTTACAAAAATCTCCTTATTCCTTAGTTCCCAACAATCACAACTTCAGGTCTCGGCAATAGAACCATTTTTTGGAATAGGGGCAGACCCAGGGTTCAACACTACAACAATGCACCAACAAAACCCTAACTACCAACCCTTTCGGCAAAACTTGCGAAGTAGATGAAGTCTCACCTGAGGTAGAGGCAGGGGTGGTTGCATGACTCATATGTATGCAACCTTAGTTGGGACACAGATCTATGATTCTTACACTTAACAGAGCACTCAACAGTTAACAATCATCAATATCTAGTATTAGTTACAACGCAGTTCAACCCTAATAAAAAAGCATCACAGTATTCAACCAGATATAACATCTAGCAACACTTAACATTACANGGACTAGCACTAAGGGTTTTATCATGCATGCAGAAATGACCTAAAGGTTCTTACTTTTTACCATCATCCCATGCCTAGACCTCCATTACTCATATGTAAATAAAAGGCTCAAGAGAGTAAGTTGGTGTACCTTATTCTTCATGTTTGATGTCAATCCCTTTTCACGCTTGGTCATTCTTTGACTGCAAATCTCCTCCCAATGATGAACTGCATTAACTAAAGACAAACAAAGAACTCTACATGCATTTGATCTATGAACTAATGGGTTAGAGATTTAATCAATCATACAATCAATATTCCAATATTGACAATCTCATATGGCGGGACGAGAAAAGAAACTCTTTTATTAACTTCACAATGATACCTTACAATGATAAAGTCATCTACTGCTCCTTGATCCTAGTCATGGGATCTTCTTCCATTGTCTTCCAATTGATTTTCTCTATACTTCTCTTTTAACAAGGATGGCTAAAGGTTGGGACAAAGGGAATGCTCAATCGGGTACAGTTTCTTTACTATGATTCTCCTCCTCCAAATGGGACTCCTACCCCTTATTTTATAGGTTAGAAGGAGATAGGTATTTGGTCGAATGTCCAACCATGCATGGCCGAAATTTTTAGTTAACTTACCCAAAGCTGTGTGTTCCATCAACAAATTTCCCTTTTTCATGCTTTTGTAGGTACACACGGTCTGTCTTGGGTCAGCTAGCCTGTACACGTGTGCAATAATGGAGCAAGGAGTGTGGGCCTTTATAAAAGGGTTTTTTAAGAAGAGTTGTTCAACAATGTTTTGGCAAAGAAGAAATCTGAGATGGCCTGATGCTATGTAAGCATGTCTGGTGCAAATTACGATTATAACAGGGGTCAAAATTTCTGTAGGGTGTTTGGAGTCATGCGAGGTTTAGCTTGGATGGCTCTCTTTAGCTAAACTTAGAAGGTGTGAAAAACAACGTTCGAATGCCACTATTTGTTCATATCACTTGAGTACCAAAGGGTAGTGAACTTTGCAATAAACGACTTGAGTGATTCAATATCCGAGAAGGTTGCACCTTCTGACATTTCCCATGCAACAAAGGTGATGAGGATGAAGATCCAGCTAAAATGAAACTCGTATCCCTGATCCTACGCTTTGCGACAGTCTGTTTCTAGATGATTAACTAGGTACTTCACCCAGTTCATTTGTAGACCTTCTACGCACTTCCTTGCGAGGTCAACAACAAATCTTGTGACCTGTGTAAGTCAGTTCTTCCTTACAAACTTGTCAACAATTAACTGACAAGCTAGGTGCACTGTGCCATTCTAGATGGAGGCTACCTTGTAACATCACATTCCCTTTTCCACATCACCATATGTATCCTTGATCTTCTGTGCTAGCACGCGATCTGTGGCTTTTCCTGGATAGAACTCCTATGGATCAAGTCCTTGCATACTTAATCCTGTGATCCTATGGATCAATGTCAGGTCGACTGTCATACGATGGTCTAGCCATAAGTAACCACTATGGTAACATGAAAGTAATATCTTGATACAGACATTCACTTCCTGGTACCTTCCAAAGTGTGGGATCTTCATTACATTGAACAAGGTGGACTGCGTGAGGTTCATCGTCCATGGTTGGGGGATTATCTTCAAGTTCTTACCCTTTGTTCTGGTCAGGTATTTATATGGGGCGAGCATACTGTAGTTCTTGTGATCTCCTAGGTTGAAGTCATTGAACTTGAATGTTTTGATCTTGTCCTTTTGTACTTGAACTACGAGTATCCCCTTCGGGAGGTATGCCTTAGTCATGGTGTACTCAAAATCTCTTGGCACACTGTCTTGACTCACCGCGTCAGCTAGAGGCAGGATGTAATTGGGTAATATGGTCGGGATCAGCTTCACATTTGCTAGGTCGTCTTTGTGTTTGGTTCACTTTTTTACTGATGGTCAGGATGGTCTGGCTCCACAATTAGTCGATGGATAGGCTTGCACTCCTCTCACTGATGATGCTTGTACACCCTCAGACATCATTCTTTCAGACATGGTTCGCTCAGTCATGATATCGATGAGTACTTCCTTCATAGAATCTTCAAGTGCGATAAGTTATTCATACATACATGCTTGTGATTGAATATCTTGGGTTCAAAGAGTAACTTCTCAATGCAATAGGATAGATGGAAATAACACGATGATCACTGTGCAATATCAATTATTCTGCGAGTTTAGATAGTCACATTTGGAAAAAGTGTTCTCGTTGCATGGTGCGATGGGATAAATAGATAACTAAACAACAGACCCCTTGCAACAATTGAGAAGCCTTCATTTACTTAGTTATGTCCGTTATGGCATGGTCCCAATGGTTTGGTGGTGAACTGTCTAATCATAAATTCCTTTCTACCCATTTGGATCATCGATCAAATGATTATACTATTCCCAATAGCTATATTGCTTCACCATGGCAAAGTGCCATGTGACGCAATTCTAATATCCCGATGAAGTTCCAATTTTGAAAATTTTCCTTCTGCGAAGTTCCCTCTAGAACCTTCAGTAAGTTTTCAATCTTAGCTCTCTTCTTACTTAGTTTTCTAGCCTTCTTTCCAATGAGCTTCGTCTCGGTATTCCTTTTTCCATTTTGATTCTTATCTTCCTTTGATATAGTAACTTTTTTCTGGTGAGATTCTTTCCTAGAAACCAGGGGTAATACTTCATCTGTATCTAGAATAGGTACTTCAGTCTTCTGTGGGTCTTCTAGTGTTCTTCCCACTTCGATATCCAAGTCTCTGGTTGTAAAAACCATTGTTCGGTTCTCTTGTTCTTCAATCAAGTGTGTGATCCTCCCAGTCATGAAATATTTTAACTCTTTCTTCTTTTGTTTTAAGACTTCTTCTTCTTTCCTTATGGTCTGATCTCCTTCAATCCAAGATTTTCCTAGTAACATGGCAAATGGAGTGTTTCTCTCAATAAATTTAACAACTTCAAATTCTTCCTCTATCAAAGTTCCATTAGCACCCATAGATATCTGGGTAAGTCTTCCACATAGGGTTATCAAATTTCCTCTGAATAATCCTATTCCTCCCAATGAAGGAGTCATATCAGGCTTTCCTAGGATTTCCCAAGTTCTTTTTGTCATGACATTCACCCGTGTTTCCTCATCCAGAACAAAGTCAATGTCGAAGTCTCCTATTCTTACTTCAATGCATTCTTTTTCTTTGAATATCTCTGATAATATGACATGTTGATGGTCATTTAGGGTTTCTTTCATCTATAGCAATATTTATTCTGATTCTTTCTGGGGTTCTACCATAATCTCAGTTGCTTGACCTTTCTTGTGGTCTTCTTGTCTCATATTCATCCTTTCAACCTTAGCAATCATTATAGGGCAATCCAAAACTTCATGGTCCATAGATTTGCAACAAAGGCAACTAGGTATTCTTCCAAGGCATTCCTTCGAAAGATGTCTTGGTTTTCTGCAACTGTAAAAAAGAATTAATCCTCTCTTTCTCTTAAATGATCCCCATCCTTTCCTGTGTTGCGCACCTGGATCATGGTAGGTAATCTACAAAAAATTCTTTCTAGGATCCTGCATCCATTTGTTAGTCCAAACATTCTCTCTATGCATAGGTATAACATATCTTTCATTATTCTTATCATATCTATTCATATCAAATCTTCTTTCACCTATCAGTGCCCTAGTTTTCAAGCTAGGACAAGTGTTATCAAACATACCTAGATTCATACTTTTAGAAACAAAAATTTCCACTTATCTTACTTCTACAAAGAACAAATATTTCAGGTCTTATCTCTTTAGTCTCACGTTTACCTTAGTTAGGGCACAAAGCTCCAAGATCATACCTCTTTTCTTCAGATCGGACTTCTCTTCTTAGCATAGAGCTTCATAGGTTGAGTAGAATATTGTGCACTAGAGTGACAAATATATGCACAGAGATTTCACAATTTCAAGTCAGATCTTTACAAAAATCTCCTTATTCCTTAGTTCCCAACAATCACAACTTCAGGTCTCGGCAATAGAACCATTTTTTGGAATAGGGGCAGACCCAGGGTTCAACACTACAACAATGCACCAACAAAACCCTAACTACCAACCCTTTCGGCAAAACTTGCGAAGTAGATGAAGTCTCACCTGAGGTAGAGGCAGGGGTGGTTGCATGACTCATATGTATGCAACCTTAGTTGGGACACAGATCTATGATTCTTACACTTAACAGAGCACTCAACAGTTAACAATCATCAATATCTAGTATTAGTTACAACGCAGTTCAACCCTAATAAAAAAGCATCACAGTATTCAACCAGATATAACATCTAGCAACACTTAACATTACAAAACATATCAGATATAGCAGATTCAAGCACTAAGCACATCCACACATGTCATATCCAACATTTATTCTTACCATTAAGCACAAAGAAATAGAAAATCTACCTATCATTCATTAAATCACTAAGCAAGCTAGCATATAAACACATCAAGACATCACACAAAGAGGAGCAACACAGCATGTATGTGGTTCACCCCCACCCTGGGGCTACGTCCACTAGATCTTCATCTTATTTATTATCTTATTCAATCAAATAGATGCATAGAGCCACAAAACCCCTACTCCACATAGGATAGGAGATCTGCACGCACCTCACCAAATCCTCCTTCCCCGAGCTAGGTCTAAGCACAGAGCCTTATTACAATCACTTGCACTTAGCTCTGCAAGCTCTTAACACAAAGTAAGCACAAATAATTATAAGTATTGATCGCATAGATCCCATTCTAGCACTTATCCATTTGTTAGCACCTAGCACACTTGCAACTTCTTCTTCTTACATTGCCTAGCCTTCTATTTATACATACAAAATAGGCCTAAACATGGGTAAACCCATGGGCCGACATCCCATACCCGTTACATAATCCCAAANCCATAAGTAACCACTATGGTAACATGAAAGTAATATCTTGATACAGACATTCACTTCCTGGTACCTTCCAAAGTGTGGGATCTTCATTACATTGAACAAGGTGGACTGCGTGAGGTTCATCGTCCATGGTTGGGGGATTATCTTCAAGTTCTTACCCTTTGTTCTGGTCAGGTATTTATATGGGGCGAGCATACTGTAGTTCTTGTGATCTCCTAGGTTGAAGTCATTGAACTTGAATGTTTTGATCTTGTCCTTTTGTACTTGAACTACGAGTATCCCCTTCGGGAGGTATGCCTTAGTCATGGTGTACTCAAAATCTCTTGGCACACTGTCTTGACTCACCGCGTCAGCTAGAGGCAGGATGTAATTGGGTAATATGGTCGGGATCAGCTTCACATTTGCTAGGTCGTCTTTGTGTTTGGTTCACTTTTTTACTGATGGTCAGGATGGTCTGGCTCCACAATTAGTCGATGGATAGGCTTGCACTCCTCTCACTGATGATGCTTGTACACCCTCAGACATCATTCTTTCAGACATGGTTCGCTCAGTCATGATATCGATGAGTACTTCCTTCATAGAATCTTCAAGTGCGATAAGTTATTCATACATACATGCTTGTGATTGAATATCTTGGGTTCAAAGAGTAACTTCTCAATGCAATAGGATAGATGGAAATAACACGATGATCACTGTGCAATATCAATTATTCTGCGAGTTTAGATAGTCACATTTGGAAAAAGTGTTCTCGTTGCATGGTGCGATGGGATAAATAGATAACTAAACAACAGACCCCTTGCAACAATTGAGAAGCCTTCATTTACTTAGTTATGTCCGTTATGGCATGGTCCCAATGGTTTGGTGGTGAACTGTCTAATCATAAATTCCTTTCTACCCATTTGGATCATCGATCAAATGATTATACTATTCCCAATAGCTATATTGCTTCACCATGGCAAAGTGCCATGTGACGCAATTCTAATATCCCGATGAAGTTCCAATTTTGAAAATTTTCCTTCTGCGAAGTTCCCTCTAGAACCTTCAGTAAGTTTTCAATCTTAGCTCTCTTCTTACTTAGTTTTCTAGCCTTCTTTCCAATGAGCTTCGTCTCGGTATTCCTTTTTCCATTTTGATTCTTATCTTCCTTTGATATAGTAACTTTTTTCTGGTGAGATTCTTTCCTAGAAACCAGGGGTAATACTTCATCTGTATCTAGAATAGGTACTTCAGTCTTCTGTGGGTCTTCTAGTGTTCTTCCCACTTCGATATCCAAGTCTCTGGTTGTAAAAACCATTGTTCGGTTCTCTTGTTCTTCAATCAAGTGTGTGATCCTCCCAGTCATGAAATATTTTAACTCTTTCTTCTTTTGTTTTAAGACTTCTTCTTCTTTCCTTATGGTCTGATCTCCTTCAATCCAAGATTTTCCTAGTAACATGGCAAATGGAGTGTTTCTCTCAATAAATTTAACAACTTCAAATTCTTCCTCTATCAAAGTTCCATTAGCACCCATAGATATCTGGGTAAGTCTTCCACATAGGGTTATCAAATTTCCTCTGAATAATCCTATTCCTCCCAATGAAGGAGTCATATCAGGCTTTCCTAGGATTTCCCAAGTTCTTTTTGTCATGACATTCACCCGTGTTTCCTCATCCAGAACAAAGTCAATGTCGAAGTCTCCTATTCTTACTTCAATGCATTCTTTTTCTTTGAATATCTCTGATAATATGACATGTTGATGGTCATTTAGGGTTTCTTTCATCTATAGCAATATTTATTCTGATTCTTTCTGGGGTTCTACCATAATCTCAGTTGCTTGACCTTTCTTGTGGTCTTCTTGTCTCATATTCATCCTTTCAACCTTAGCAATCATTATAGGGCAATCCAAAACTTCATGGTCCATAGATTTGCAACAAAGGCAACTAGGTATTCTTCCAAGGCATTCCTTCGAAAGATGTCTTGGTTTTCTGCAACTGTAAAAAAGAATTAATCCTCTCTTTCTCTTAAATGATCCCCATCCTTTCCTGTGTTGCGCACCTGGATCATGGTAGGTAATCTACAAAAAATTCTTTCTAGGATCCTGCATCCATTTGTTAGTCCAAACATTCTCTCTATGCATAGGTATAACATATCTTTCATTATTCTTATCATATCTATTCATATCAAATCTTCTTTCACCTATCAGTGCCCTAGTTTTCAAGCTAGGACAAGTGTTATCAAACATACCTAGATTCATACTTTTAGAAACAAAAATTTCCACTTATCTTACTTCTACAAAGAACAAATATTTCAGGTCTTATCTCTTTAGTCTCACGTTTACCTTAGTTAGGGCACAAAGCTCCAAGATCATACCTCTTTTCTTCAGATCGGACTTCTCTTCTTAGCATAGAGCTTCATAGGTTGAGTAGAATATTGTGCACTAGAGTGACAAATATATGCACAGAGATTTCACAATTTCAAGTCAGATCTTTACAAAAATCTCCTTATTCCTTAGTTCCCAACAATCACAACTTCAGGTCTCGGCAATAGAACCATTTTTTGGAATAGGGGCAGACCCAGGGTTCAACACTACAACAATGCACCAACAAAACCCTAACTACCAACCCTTTCGGCAAAACTTGCGAAGTAGATGAAGTCTCACCTGAGGTAGAGGCAGGGGTGGTTGCATGACTCATATGTATGCAACCTTAGTTGGGACACAGATCTATGATTCTTACACTTAACAGAGCACTCAACAGTTAACAATCATCAATATCTAGTATTAGTTACAACGCAGTTCAACCCTAATAAAAAAGCATCACAGTATTCAACCAGATATAACATCTAGCAACACTTAACATTACAGAACATATCAGATATAGCAGATTCAAGCACTAAGCACATCCACACATGTCATATCCAACATTTATTCTTACCATTAAGAACAAAGAAATAGCAAATCTACCTATCATTCATTAAATCACTAAGCAAGCTAGCATATAAACACATCAAGACATCACACAAAGCGGAGCAACACAGCATGTATGTGGTTCACCCCCACCCTAGGGCTACGTCCACTAGCTCTTCATCTTCTTTATTATCTTATTCAATCAGTTAGATGCATAGAGCCACAAAACCCCTACTCCACATAGGATAGGAGATATACACGCACCTCACCAAATCCTCCTTCCCCGAGCTAGGTCTAAGCACAGAGCCTTATTACAATCACTTGCACTTAGCTCTGCAAGCTCTTAACACACAGTAAGCACAAATAATTATAAGTATTGATCACATAGATCCCATTCTAGCACTTATCCATTTGTTAGCACCTAGCACACTTGCAACTGCTTCTTCTTACATTGCCTAGCCTTCTATTTATACATACAAAATAGGCCTAAACATGGGTAAACCCATGGGCCGACATCCCATACCCGTTACATAATCCCAAATCCCAAAAAGGACCCTAAAAGGGGGTGAGATCCTATGATCTCTACTTCATCTTGTGCTCTACCTTCAATAGCCTGTCAAAGTCCCAAAATTAGGTCAAACATGACCAAGAATCCTCAAGACTTGGTCAAGGGCCAACACAAGCACAAAGTCACAAGAACCTACTCCTCATAGGATAGGATATCTATGTGCACCTCTCCATATCCTCCTTCCTCGAGCTAGGTTTAAGAACAAATCCTTCTTACAAGATGCACACAAGCTTCTTACAATCACTTGCACTCAGCTCCGCAAGTTCTTAACACACAATAAGCACAAAGCCTTTTGCAATCACATAGATCAAACTCTAGCACTTATCACACTGGCCTCTTATTACATCGCTTAGATATCTATTTATACATTACAAAATGGGCCTAAGTATGGTTAAACCCATGGGCCGACATCCCATACCCATTACATAAACCCTAAACCCAAAAATTCCCTAAGAAGCGGCCGAGATCCTGTGATCTCTGCTTTGCCTTGCGCTCCACCTTTGACCAGCATGTCAAAGTCCAAAAATTGGTCAAATGTGACCAAGGTTCTCCAAAAATTGGTCAAGGGCCAATAAGTATGTGAAGGCATTATCTCATGGGGAAGAAATTCAAATTAAGAACATATCACATTGACCTGAAGTATCTTTTTGAACAACCGATCTTGAATGCCAGGAAAACAAGATGGCTAGAATTTTTAAGTGAAAATGACTTCAATATTAAGAATATCAAGGGAAAGGAGAATAAAGTTGCCGAAGTGCTTAGCAGAAGAGTGCATCTCATGCATGCTACTACTATCAGTATGCATCAATCATACTTGAAGTGAAGAATTTTAGATGGTCTTGTTATAGACATCAATTACCTACAGGTAAAGGAAAGCTTACAACAAGGATATGTACAACAGAAAATAAAGGATTATGAGATAAAGGAAGATGGATTACTCATGCATAAAAATAGAATCTATGTTCCTAGTTCTTGAGAACTGAGAAATTTGGTACTGAAGGAAATGCATGATGTTCCTTATGCTAGACATCCTAGTTACCAAAAAACAATTATAGCAATAAGAAGCTAGTTATTTTAGCTGGGAATGGAGAAGGATGTTGTTGATTACATCGCTTGATGTATGGAATGTCAGAAGGTGAAGGTTGAGCATAGGAACCTAGTGGGTTTGCTGCAACCATTGCCAATACCAGAGAAGAAATGGGAAGTGATCACCATGGATTTCATCACAGGATTACCCAGAATGAATAAGCAACATGATTCAATCATGGTGGTGGTTGAAAAATTAACAAAGGCTTCTCATTTTGTGCCTATGAAGACAATGCATACAACGACTAATATTGTTGAAATTTTCATGAAGGAAATTGCTAGGTTGCATGGGATACTTAGGACAATTGTCTCAGACAGAGATATAAAGTTTACCTCCAATTTCTGTAGGGGATTTTTTAAAGGATTTGGCACAAATATAAAATTTAGCACAACATATCATCCCTAGACAGATGGGAAAACAAAGAGGGTCAATCGAATAATTGAATATATGTGAGAATGTATGTGATGGATAAGCCATCTAAGTGAGAAAATTACTTACACTTGGTTGATTTTGCATATAATAATGGGTATCAAGCTTCATTGAGAATGAGCCCATTTGAATCCTTATAC
>JZKD02S1667961.1:0-32264 GCA_000966675.3 Picea glauca
GAAATCATCTAAAAAAATGGCAAAGACAATATAGGCAAAGACTAATAACACATATTTTCCTTGATCATATTTTCAAGTTACATGGCATGCCCACCTCTATTATATTTGATCGTGACCCAACTTTCACGAGCACATTTTCGCAAGAGGTATTTAAATTGTAGGGCACCCAACTGATCATGAGCAAAACCTATCACCCCCATTCAAATGATTAGACAAAAGTAGTCAAAAAATGTTTGGAAACCTATTTGAGGTGTTTTTTTTTAGACAAAAAACACTAACAGGTGCAATGGATTCCCTTGGATGAATGATGGTACAATACTTCCTATCATACAACCACTAAAATGACCCCATATGAAGTAGTGTATTTCCAATGGCCACCTACAATCACTACATATCTTCTAGGCACATCAAAGGTCCAATCTACTGATACATTGTTGCAAGGTCGAACAACTACCCTAGAGGCTCTAAAGGATAACCTCCACATGGCCCAAAATCGCATGAAGCAACAAGAAGTCCAACATCATTCAGAAAGGGGTTTTCAGGAAGGTGATCAGGTGTTTATTAGGATCCAACTTTACAAAACAAAATCTCTCAAAGACAAAGTACATCATAAGATAGTACCAACATTTTATGGTCCCCACCATATCATCAATTGTATTGGTTCAGTGGCCTACAAATTGGCCCTTCCTACTACTTCCAAAATCCATCCGGTGTTCCATGTTTCATGTCTAATGAAAGTGGTCAGAAACAATTGTAGGGTCCAAACCATCCTTTTGGAATTAGATGAAGAAGGATCCCTTTGGCTCCAATAAGAACCGGTCCTCAATTCTCGTGAACATCATTTTCATGGAAGAACTATAAAGTAAGTGTTGATCAAGTAGAAGGACACCTCACCAGAGGATGCGACTTGGGAACCCACAACCATACTCCAACAGTTTTGGCACCTTCATCCTTGAGGATAAGGCTTCTTTTGAAGGGGGCGAACATGTTAGGATCCGATCCTAACCCCTCTTCATGGTTCATTGGTTAGTAGGATATGTTTTCTATGTGATAAAGGCTGACAATAATTAATAACGCCTAATAAATAAAGGAGAATAATTCAATGGAAGAAGACCTAATAGAAGCTTCCTCTTCTAGTAAGATGTTCCTCTAGAAGATTCCTTAGTAGGTAGAATTAGTATAAATAAGAGTAGAAGGTATTCAATATTTTGTCTTGGAGATTATTGTAATAGAGCTTTGTTCTACTAGAGGTTTCCTCCTTGAAGAGGCAAGTGAACATTGCTATCATTAATTAAGGTCCTCTTTCTAGTGTTATTATGCTATTATTCTGATATTATTCTAGATATATCATTTTTCTTCTTCCATTGCTTGTTAAATGTAATAACCCAAGACCAAGCCTTAGTTGAAAATGTAAAATATGTTTTATAGGCTGGTGAGCCAGGTGATTATAAGCTAGGAGGATTATGTGATGATTAGATTGGAGAGCCTAGATTCTAAAGGATAGTGATCCTATTTTTGTATATATAAACACTTATATCATAAATATAATACATCATTTCATGTATACCAACCACGATAAAAGATTATGGGGGACTAAAATCCACTAGGAAGGGAAAGTGAGGGGATAAGAACTTGGGAAAGGGGCTAATATAGAGGGATTATCTCTAAGGGAATAATATATTATTATTCCTAAAGACTAAGGTAAGGATAAATCTTGTATTATCCTAAGTTCTTATTTGAAGGGGAATGACCTATGAGTGGGATAAAGGAGCTCCTAGAGAGCCATGTGTCATTAATGTCGCATGCAGATAAAGCTGGGGGAATCATCTGATTTCCCATGCACTCAACCATTCACATACTCAACCATATTCTCCATCAATAGACCTCTGCATGATTCACACCCTCCATCCTGCATGTAGTCCTGAAGCTACCCTGTACCATTCTCGTTACTAGCAGTAACTCGTACTATCCTGGGAGGAGTAGTGCACCTATACCTTGTTGTTATGGGTAGTTCCTAAACCAATCCTGAAGGATGTCGTTGTTTCCATCAGTTGTTCCATACTTGAATTATATTGATTCCTTAACTGAATGTTTTTGTTGTTTTAATCATTAGTTGTAACTGGTTGACTTAATCTCTCAATTGAATAAATAGGTTTTTAGGCCCATAGGTTTGAAGAGGTGGATTTTCAGGCCCATAGATTGAAGTGGCAGGTTGTTAGGCCCATGAGAAATTCTCTCTAGGTTAGAGAATTGTTGGGAAAGTGATTTCCTAATGGAGCCCAACTGTAGTTATAGTGCTATGAGAATTCATGTCTGACTTGTTTTTGAAGCTCTAGAAGGGAAGTGGGGTAGCTGAAGGACTGTTGAGAAGAGAAGGGGAACACTTCCTGGGGTGGCACAGGCATGTGGGGAATGAGAGGTTGTAGGCTGTTAGTGTGACTTGGCCCCTGGGATGAAATCCTTCCTATTTCATTATCCTAGTTAGAAATCCCTTTACCTTGGTGGAGTTTAGTCCCAACTCGGAGGTGACCCATTGCTAAGAGTCTGAGTAGTGTGGTCTAAGGTTGGGAGGATCGTGGAAGGTATGCATGCAATTGGTTGTCTTCTATAAAAAGATAAGTATCAATTATGTGTTCATTTGCATGATGTGTATTTATACATGTATTTATATTTATGAGTATTGTCTATGTATGTTGTATGTATAGGCTTACTGTTATTTCCACATGAATCTTTGTACTAGAAAAATGTATTTTTCTTCTTAAGTTTTATGTATTATATACAAATGAAATTATTGTTATTATGGAGTGGGATGGCCCGTCCTGGGTGGAAGAGGATTACACGACTTATGAAGTTTCGTAAGATTTTCTATGTTGCACAACCCATCAGGTATAAGGTTGGGTGTGTGGCAATATAGTATCAAAGATATGGTTTTCAACACTGAGCCTGGATGGGCTCTGTGAGTGGAAATTTATGTAAAATTTTCAGAAAGAATTGTTTTCAAAATGGAAAAAATTTGAGTTTCAAAACATCCATGAGTTCCAAGAAGGCATTGAGAGCATGCCTTAATTCTGTTTGAAATCTCAAGAGGTGTAGCAGTTTAGGAAACCACCATGGTCACAAAATCTTCTTGAGAAGGGATCGAATCATTTATAGTCGTCAGATATGGGAAAGGAGCATGATGGTTAACCTCTTCTTTTCCTTCAAGCTTTGTTGATTCGACAATTTTTAAGACTTTGAAAAAAGGAGGGAAAATCCCCAAAGGTCCAGAGTCCTGAAGTGAATCTACAATGTAGATCATTTGGGAGAATTCAAATCGTTGGATCCCCTAAGTGGTTCGACAGTTTGGTGTTTTGGGAAATATGGTTGTGGTTGCACAGAGTGGAGTTTTCTTCGAAGTCCTCAAGTCCAGAACCAATCTAGATCGTTCATGTTCGGAGACATGCATCCAAATATTATCAAGTGTTCAAAATTTCAGCGTTTGAAAGTTTAGGGGTGGGGTGGTGTTCTACAGTGAAATCCTCCAAAGCCCGAAGTTCCAAAGTCCCGGAGCGTTGGAGTCTCAAAGCTCTGGCGAAAACCTGTTCTGAAGTTTGGTGTTCAGGAGTAATAAACTGCACTAGTGTGAGATATTCTAAAGCCCAAAGTGACAAAGTCCCAGAATGCCTGAGTGACATGGACCTGATCAGGAATTCGGAAATTTGGCAATTGTAAGATTTAAAGTTTGCATATGAGAAGTTTTCTGAAGTCGCGTAGACCTGAATTTCTAAAGATACAAAGAACATTATTTGGGAGTTCGAAAGTTCAACGTTCATGTGTTTTATGTGCTCTAGTGTGGGATTATTCGAATTACTAAAGTCCCAAAGTCACGAAGCATCGGAGTGATGTGACATTATGACATCACCTAGAGTGACATGGAATTTCTTGAAAATTTGGCATTCATGAGATGTGTTGGGTGGTATTGATAAGTTCTCTGAAGTCTCAGAATGTCAGAGTGACGTGGAATGTTAATGTCACCTAGGGTGACGTGGACCCACTCTAAGAATGCCATGTGTCATCTTGTTTTAGGATTTTCTCAGACCTTTTGGTCCAATTAAAAATTGACATGTGTCTCCTATATATTGGGCCACATGTCATATCTGTATTTTCGACACGTAGCATCCCTCGGGTTTGTGATTGTTAACGAGACTCTGAAAGTTCATAGATTGACATTCATGTAAAATGTTGTGTTGTATTTTGAAATCCTCTGAATCTTGGAGTCTTAGAGCTCCTATTTACCATTGATATAATCTAGGAGCATGGAACATTGATTCTTGAAACATATGGGGGTTCACAAGTTCAATGTTCAGAGGAATTGAAGTGTTGTGTTGTAATATCCTCCAAATCCCAGAGTATCGATGTCCCAGAGCACTAGAGTGATGTGGCATGATAATGTCACCTAGGGTGATGTGGAGCTACTTATGCATACCAAGTTTCAAATTGATTCATGCCTTTTATAGACCTTATGTGCCAATTAGGACCTGACACATATCACTCATCGATTAGGCCACGTTTCATCTCCATATTTTGACATGAAACACCCCTAGTGCATAGTGATAAGAAGACCATGGTAGTTCAGAAATTCGGCGTTCAAGAGTTTCAGATGCGAAGTTTTAAAGAAATTTGAAGCACAAATATCCAGAGAGCCTCTCTATGAGTTAACCAGTTCAACGTTCAGGATAAATAAGGTGTGATATAGAAAGAAATCTTGAAGCTCTGAAGTAATGGAGCCCCGAAGCTTCGAAGATGTACCATGCAAGAGTTTTCCAGTTCGATGTTCAGGAGAAATAAAGTGTGAGGTAGTAAGAGCCTATGAAGCCTAAAGTTCATGAGCCCTGAAGTCTCGAAAATCCATAAAAGCACCTTTTTGTTAATAAATTGGTCTTAGGCCATGGTCACCTAAGATTTGGGGGTCGAAGAAAAAGGGATAGTGCCCGAAAATTGTTTTAAAGACAAAAAGGGGCTTGGAGAAGGAGTTTGTGGGGTATTGATTTGTACAGACCTGCACCTAAATAAATAAATAAGGAATGTAAACCTAAAGAGAGCATTGAGCATGGATCCAAGAGACAAATTGGCTCTGACAAAGAAGAAGAATTGTACAAGGATTACCTCCGAGGAAGCACAATTGTTCAAATATCCATAAACTTTAGGCTCAAGAATCAAAATTGAGAAAGGGAGAAGTCATTGGAGAGATATTGGACAACAGAATATAAGTATTCACTCAAAAAATTGAGCTAAATAGTCAATTTATCATAAAATCATAAGAAATAAGTCTGATATATCATTGAACTAGAATGGTTCATATTTTCAATGAAATTGTTGAAACACTCATCCTAACAAGTTCTGTTGGATGCACATTTTGCAGAGTAAACAACTATTATATCAGATCCATAATCAACATAGAGTGTAGAGATATGTAAGATACATAGAAGGCATATAGCTAGGAATATGAGATCATAGGGATGGATGTCCATGTGGGTATTGAAGGTACAAACTCCAATGGACATGGAGAAGGAAAGGATGAAAACCTGAATATGGTAGAGACCATTAAAAATTTGTAGAAAGATGTCCAAAGTCATAAATATGATAATGAAAGGCTTATGGAATACAGGGAGTATAAGGAGGACTTCAACATGAAGTTAATGCATATCTTGGACATAATTGAAAATAAATTGGATAAGTAGAATGGCTCAAGAAAATCAGGAAGTCGTAGGTCTCTTGATCAGAAATGAAGATCAAGAAGTGCAAGCAGACATCACCATCACTCCCCAAGGCATTACAATAGGAGAGCACACAATAGGTCAAGTCCATATCTTGTCTAGAAGCATGAGAAGAGGTCTGGTGTAGATGAGCTACAAGGAGAAATAAAGAAAATCAAACCTGCTATGTTTGAAGGTGAGCATAAGAAGGATGATGATGCAGAGACATGGCTGATAGGAATGAGAAAGTATTTTCAATTACATAATTATTCTTCACATGTAGAAGGAATAATTTCCATCTATCAGCTCAAGGGAAAGACATCCATGTGGCTAGATCAACTTGTGCATGTGCAACACATTAAAGAGAAAATGTTACTTGGAAGGAATTCAAGAAGTATTTTGAAAATAAATACTTGATTAAGTGGTATTATGACAAAAAAATGAAAGACTTCTTTGAACTCAAGCTTGGGAGTATGACCATATATGAATATGAAAGAAGGTTTTTAGAACTGTTAAAGTATTTCTCCTTAATCAAGGATGATATAGTTAATATTCATAGGTATTTGAGTGGGTTTCCATCTTTCATCAGTGACAAGATACAATATGATGATCCCAAAACTTTGGAGGAGACCAAAAGGTGAGATAAATGCCTATATGATCAGCATAAAGGAAAGACAACTTTCGAAAAAGATTGGGAAGATGATAAGAAGTTCAATATGGAATAGAGGGAGAAGGGTAATAAGCCATCATTCTTTAGAAATGGTACTCAAGGAAATTAAACTTCTAGAGAGACAAAAATGATTGAGTCAGGTGGGGAAAGGAAAGACATCCACCTATTCAATCTTGGGGTTTTAAGGGAGATCACAAGTATAGAGATTGTCCTCACTGAAGTGAAAAAGTGAGAAATGTTCACAATGTACAACACAATGAAATAGTGGAGGACATGGGAATGAATGTACCCAGGACCTATCCAGCCTTGGACAACAAGCAAGCTAAGTTTCAATCGCATGTGATTGAAGTGGAAGGTATGATCAAAAACCTAACCATTGCAATTTTAATTTATTCAGGATCTAGTCATAGTTATATAGATCATAAGATGGTGGAAAGATTTCATTTTCCAAGAATAAAGAATGGAAAATATTGGTTGTTGCAGCTGGCTACTAGAGCCAAAAGAAAATTTAATGAGATCGTTAAGTCATGTCCAGTGGATATGAATGGACTGAGCACCAAGGAATATTTGAACATCTTGTCTTTAGGTTCCCATGAATGTCTAATTGGTATGGATAGGTTGGACCAACACCATGCTATCTTATACTGTTATAATAAATAATTTGCTTGCTGGGGTGAAGAAGGGAACCTAAGGACAATGTAGGGAATTCCCAGGGTAGTAACATTCAGAGAAATTTCCAAATTAAAGTTGAAGAAATGTTACAGAAAAGGATGTCAATTATTTGCATGTAATATGGAAGAGACACTTAATGATAAGGTGTAAAATATTGAATACTATGTAGTCCTAAAGGAGTTTGAGGATGTATTTAAAGAAATACCAGGATTACCCCCTAAGAGAGATTTTGATTTCTCCATCAATCTAATGTTTGGAGTAGCTCCAGTATCCTAGACTCCTTACATGATGAGTACACCATAACTGAAGGAGTTTCAAATGCGGCTTGAAGATATTTTGAAGAAGGGGTATATATGCCCAAGTATGTCACCTTGGGGTGATTTAGTTTTATTTTTGAAGAAGAAGGATGGAACATTGAGACTTTGTATTGAATTCAGGAAGTTGATCAAAGTAACTGTAAAGAATAAGTATCCTTTGCCAAAGATCGATGACCCCTTTGATCAGTTGAAGAATGAAAAAATATTCTCCAAGATTGATCTCAGGTCAGGTTATCATTAAGTAAGATTTAAAGATGAAGAAATCATCAAGACTACTTTCAAAACATGGTATGGTCATTATGAGTTCACAATGGTTCCATTTGGTTTATCAAATGCACCAACTGTCTTCATGAGTTTAATGAATGGTGTTTTCAGAGAGTACTTAGATAAGTTTTTCATTGTCTTTTTGGATAACATTATTATATATTCCAAGTTGGAATAAGAACATGAGAAACACTTGAAGATGGTATTAAAAGTATTAAGGGGACATTAGTTGTATGCCAAACTAGGAAAGTTCTCATTTTATCATAAATAGATTCATTAATTGGGGCATATCATATCAAAAGAAGGGAGTGAAGTTTCAGTGGACATTGGAGCATGAAAAGAGTTTCCAACATTTGAAGAAATTATTAACCAGTTCTCCAATTCTAAGGATTGTTGATCTAAATGAAGACTTCATTGTATGCATAGATGCATGCAAAGAAGGACTTGGTGGAGTCTGTAGTCAAAATGGGTATGTTGTATGTTATGAATCAAGGAAGTTGAAGGAGCATGAACGTAACTATGCCATTCAGGATTTGTATTTGGAATCCATAGTGCATGCCTTGCAGAAGTGGAGGAAATACCTCATGGGGAAAATATTTGAGCCAAGGACAAACCATAATGGTCTGAAATATTTATTTGATCAGCCAACTCTAAATGTCAGGCATAGTAGGTGGTTAGAATTTATCAGCAAATACGACTTTGATATAAAGCATACCAAAGGGAAGAAGAAAAAGGTGGCTCATGCACTTGGCATAAGAGTGCATGAGTTTCATGCTACAACCATTAGCGTGTACCAATCCGATTTGAAAGGCATAATATTATAGGTTGCAAAATCAGATTTGAAATATATGGAATTAATGAAAAAATTACAGCAAGGTAATTTGTAGCAGAATATTGAAGAGTACAAGTTGGGAATTGATGAAACTCTCATGTATAGAGGAAACAATTTTGTACCCAATTCCCAAGAATTGAAAAATATGATATTGAGAGAAATGCATAATGCACCTTATGTTGGAAACCCAGGGTATCATAAAACTATTGTAGTTNGCCTAATAAATAAAGGAGAATAATTCAATGGAAGAAGACCTAATAGAAGCTTCCTCTTCTAGTAAGATGTTCCTCTAGAAGATTCCTTAGTAGGTAGAATTAGTATAAATAAGAGTAGAAGGTATTCAATATTTTGTCTTGGAGATTATTGTAATAGAGCTTTGTTCTACTAGAGGTTTCCTCCTTGAAGAGGCAAGTGAACATTGCTATCATTAATTAAGGTCCTCTTTCTAGTGTTATTATGCTATTATTCTGATATTATTCTAGATATATCATTTTTCTTCTTCCATTGCTTGTTAAATGTAATAACCCAAGACCAAGCCTTAGTTGAAAATGTAAAATATGTTTTATAGGCTGGTGAGCCAGGTGATTATAAGCTAGGAGGATTATGTGATGATTAGATTGGAGAGCCTAGATTCTAAAGGATAGTGATCCTATTTTTGTATATATAAACACTTATATCATAAATATAATACATCATTTCATGTATACCAACCACGATAAAAGATTATGGGGGACTAAAATCCACTAGGAAGGGAAAGTGAGGGGATAAGAACTTGGGAAAGGGGCTAATATAGAGGGATTATCTCTAAGGGAATAATATATTATTATTCCTAAAGACTAAGGTAAGGATAAATCTTGTATTATCCTAAGTTCTTATTTGAAGGGGAATGACCTATGAGTGGGATAAAGGAGCTCCTAGAGAGCCATGTGTCATTAATGTCGCATGCAGATAAAGCTGGGGGAATCATCTGATTTCCCATGCACTCAACCATTCACATACTCAACCATATTCTCCATCAATAGACCTCTGCATGATTCACACCCTCCATCCTGCATGTAGTCCTGAAGCTACCCTGTACCATTCTCGTTACTAGCAGTAACTCGTACTATCCTGGGAGGAGTAGTGCACCTATACCTTGTTGTTATGGGTAGTTCCTAAACCAATCCTGAAGGATGTCGTTGTTTCCATCAGTTGTTCCATACTTGAATTATATTGATTCCTTAACTGAATGTTTTTGTTGTTTTAATCATTAGTTGTAACTGGTTGACTTAATCTCTCAATTGAATAAATAGGTTTTTAGGCCCATAGGTTTGAAGAGGTGGATTTTCAGGCCCATAGATTGAAGTGGCAGGTTGTTAGGCCCATGAGAAATTCTCTCTAGGTTAGAGAATTGTTGGGAAAGTGATTTCCTAATGGAGCCCAACTGTAGTTATAGTGCTATGAGAATTCATGTCTGACTTGTTTTTGAAGCTCTAGAAGGGAAGTGGGGTAGCTGAAGGACTGTTGAGAAGAGAAGGGGAACACTTCCTGGGGTGGCACAGGCATGTGGGGAATGAGAGGTTGTAGGCTGTTAGTGTGACTTGGCCCCTGGGATGAAATCCTTCCTATTTCATTATCCTAGTTAGAAATCCCTTTACCTTGGTGGAGTTTAGTCCCAACTCGGAGGTGACCCATTGCTAAGAGTCTGAGTAGTGTGGTCTAAGGTTGGGAGGATCGTGGAAGGTATGCATGCAATTGGTTGTCTTCTATAAAAAGATAAGTATCAATTATGTGTTCATTTGCATGATGTGTATTTATACATGTATTTATATTTATGAGTATTGTCTATGTATGTTGTATGTATAGGCTTACTGTTATTTCCACATGAATCTTTGTACTAGAAAAATGTATTTTTCTTCTTAAGTTTTATGTATTATATACAAATGAAATTATTGTTATTATGGAGTGGGATGGCCCGTCCTGGGTGGAAGAGGATTACACGACTTATGAAGTTTCGTAAGATTTTCTATGTTGCACAACCCATCAGGTATAAGGTTGGGTGTGTGGCAATATAGTATCAAAGATATGGTTTTCAACACTGAGCCTGGATGGGCTCTGTGAGTGGAAATTTATGTAAAATTTTCAGAAAGAATTGTTTTCAAAATGGAAAAAATTTGAGTTTCAAAACATCCATGAGTTCCAAGAAGGCATTGAGAGCATGCCTTAATTCTGTTTGAAATCTCAAGAGGTGTAGCAGTTTAGGAAACCACCATGGTCACAAAATCTTCTTGAGAAGGGATCGAATCATTTATAGTCGTCAGATATGGGAAAGGAGCATGATGGTTAACCTCTTCTTTTCCTTCAAGCTTTGTTGATTCGACAATTTTTAAGACTTTGAAAAAAGGAGGGAAAATCCCCAAAGGTCCAGAGTCCTGAAGTGAATCTACAATGTAGATCATTTGGGAGAATTCAAATCGTTGGATCCCCTAAGTGGTTCGATAGTTTGGTGTTTTGGGAAATATGGTTGTGGTTGCACAGAGTGGAGTTTTCTTCAAACTCCTCAAGTCCAGAACCAATCTAGACCGTTCATGTTCGGGGACATGCATCCAAATATTATCAAGTGTTCAAAATTTCAGCGTTTGAAAGTTTAGGGGTGGAGTGGTGTTCTACAGTGAAATTCTCCAAAGCCCGAAGTTCCAAAGTCCCGGAGCGTTGGAGTCTCAAAGCTCTGGTGAACACCTGTTCTGAAGTTTGGTGTTCAGGAGTAATAAACTGTACTAGTGTGAGATATTCTAAAGCCCAAAGTGACAAAGTCCCAGAATGCCCGAGTGACATGGACCTGATCAGGAATTCGGAAATTTGGCAATTGTAAGATTTAAAGTTTGCATATGAGAAGTTTTCTGAAGTCGCGTAGACATGAATTTCTAAAGATACAAAGAACATTATTTGGGAGTTCGAAAGTTCAACGTTCAGGTGTTTTATGTGCTCTAGTGTGGGATTATTCGAATTACTAAAGTCCCAAAGTCATGAAGCATCGGAGTGATGTGACATTATGACATCACCTAGAGTGACATGGACTTTCTTGAAAATTTGGCATTCATGAGATGTGTTGGGTGGTATTGATAAGTTCTCTGAAGTCTCAGATTGTCAGAGTGACGTGGAATGTTAATGTCACCTAGGGTGACGTGGACCCACTCTAAGCATGCCATGTGTCATCTTGTTTTAGGATTTTCTCAGACCTTTTGGTCCAATTAAAAATTGACATGTGTCACCTATATATTGGGCCACATGTCATATCTGTATTTTCGACACGTAGCATCCCTCGGGTTTGTGATTGTTAACGAGACTCTGAAAGTTCATAGATTGACATTCATGTAAAATGTTGTGTTGTATTTTGAAATCCTCTGAATCTTGGAGTCTTAGAGCTCCTATTTACCATTGATATAATCTAGGAGCATGGAACATTGATTCTTGAAACATATGGGGGTTCACAAGTTCAATGTTCAGAGGAATTGAAGTGTTGTGTTGTAATATCCTCCAAATCCCAGAGTATCGATGTCCCAGAGCACTAGAGTGATGTGGCATGATAATGTCACCTAGGGTGATGTGGAGCTACTTATGCATACCAAGTTTCAAATTGATTCATGCCTTTTATAGACCTTATGTGCCAATTAGGACCTGACACATATCACTCATCGATTAGGCCACGTTTCATCTCCATATTTTGACATGAAACACCCCTAGTGCATAGTGATAAGAAGACCATGGTAGTTCAGAAATTCGGCGTTCAAGAGTTTCAGATGCGAAGTTTTAAAGAAATTTGAAGCACAAATATCCAGAGAGCCTCTCTATGAGTTAACCAGTTCAACGTTCAGGATAAATAAGGTGTGATATAGAAAGAAATCTTGAAGCTCTGAAGTAATGGAGCCCCGAAGCTTCGAAGATGTACCATGCAAGAGTTTTCCAGTTCGATGTTCAGGAGAAATAAAGTGTGAGGTAGTAAGAGCCTATGAAGCCTAAAGTTCATGAGCCCTGAAGTCTCGAAAATCCATAAAAGCACCTTTTTGTTAATAAATTGGTCTTAGGCCATGGTCACCTAAGATTTGGGGGTCGAAGAAAAAGGGATAGTGCCCGAAAATTGTTTTAAAGACAAAAAGGGGCTTGGAGAAGGAGTTTGTGGGGTATTGATTTGTACAGACCTGCACCTAAATAAATAAATAAGGAATGTAAACCTAAAGAGAGCATTGAGCATGGATCCAAGAGACAAATTGGCTCTGACAAAGAAGAAGAATTGTACAAGGATTACCTCCGAGGAAGCACAATTGTTCAAATATCCATAAACTTTAGGCTCAAGAATCAAAATTGAGAAAGGGAGAAGTCATTGGAGAGATATTGGACAACAGAATATAAGTATTCACTCAAAAAATTGAGCTAAATAGTCAATTTATCATAAAATCATAAGAAATAAGTCTGATATATCATTGAACTAGAATGGTTCATATTTTCAATGAAATTGTTGAAACACTCATCCTAACAAGTTCTGTTGGATGCACATTTTGCAGAGTAAACAACTATTATATCAGATCCATAATCAACATAGAGTGTAGAGATATGTAAGATACATAGAAGGCATATAGCTAGGAATATGAGATCATAGGGATGGATGTCCATGTGGGTATTGAAGGTACAAACTCCAATGGACATGGAGAAGGAAAGGATGAAAACCTGAATATGGTAGAGACCATTAAAAATTTGTAGAAAGATGTCCAAAGTCATAAATATGATAATGAAAGGCTTATGGAATACAGGGAGTATAAGGAGGACTTCAACATGAAGTTAATGCATATCTTGGACATAATTGAAAATAAATTGGATAAGTAGAATGGCTCAAGAAAATCAGGAAGTCGTAGGTCTCTTGATCAGAAATGAAGATCAAGAAGTGCAAGCAGACATCACCATCACTCCCCAAGGCATTACAATAGGAGAGCACACAATAGGTCAAGTCCATATCTTGTCTAGAAGCATGAGAAGAGGTCTGGTGTAGATGAGCTACAAGGAGAAATAAAGAAAATCAAACCTGCTATGTTTGAAGGTGAGCATAAGAAGGATGATGATGCAGAGACATGGCTGATAGGAATGAGAAAGTATTTTCAATTACATAATTATTCTTCACATGTAGAAGGAATAATTTCCATCTATCAGCTCAAGGGAAAGACATCCATGTGGCTAGATCAACTTGTGCATGTGCAACACATTAAAGAGAAAATGTTACTTGGAAGGAATTCAAGAAGTATTTTGAAAATAAATACTTGATTAAGTGGTATTATGACAAAAAAATGAAAGACTTCTTTGAACTCAAGCTTGGGAGTATGACCATATATGAATATGAAAGAAGGTTTTTAGAACTGTTAAAGTATTTCTCCTTAATCAAGGATGATATAGTTAATATTCATAGGTATTTGAGTGGGTTTCCATCTTTCATCAGTGACAAGATACAATATGATGATCCCAAAACTTTGGAGGAGACCAAAAGGTGAGATAAATGCCTATATGATCAGCATAAAGGAAAGACAACTTTCGAAAAAGATTGGGAAGATGATAAGAAGTTCAATATGGAATAGAGGGAGAAGGGTAATAAGCCATCATTCTTTAGAAATGGTACTCAAGGAAATTAAACTTCTAGAGAGACAAAAATGATTGAGTCAGGTGGGGAAAGGAAAGACATCCACCTATTCAATCTTGGGGTTTTAAGGGAGATCACAAGTATAGAGATTGTCCTCACTGAAGTGAAAAAGTGAGAAATGTTCACAATGTACAACACAATGAAATAGTGGAGGACATGGGAATGAATGTACCCAGGACCTATCCAGCCTTGGACAACAAGCAAGCTAAGTTTCAATCGCATGTGATTGAAGTGGAAGGTATGATCAAAAACCTAACCATTGCAATTTTAATTTATTCAGGATCTAGTCATAGTTATATAGATCATAAGATGGTGGAAAGATTTCATTTTCCAAGAATAAAGAATGGAAAATATTGGTTGTTGCAGCTGGCTACTAGAGCCAAAAGAAAATTTAATGAGATCGTTAAGTCATGTCCAGTGGATATGAATGGACTGAGCACCAAGGAATATTTGAACATCTTGTCTTTAGGTTCCCATGAATGTCTAATTGGTATGGATAGGTTGGACCAACACCATGCTATCTTATACTGTTATAATAAATAATTTGCTTGCTGGGGTGAAGAAGGGAACCTAAGGACAATGTAGGGAATTCCCAGGGTAGTAACATTCAGAGAAATTTCCAAATTAAAGTTGAAGAAATGTTACAGAAAAGGATGTCAATTATTTGCATGTAATATGGAAGAGACACTTAATGATAAGGTGTAAAATATTGAATACTATGTAGTCCTAAAGGAGTTTGAGGATGTATTTAAAGAAATACCAGGATTACCCCCTAAGAGAGATTTTGATTTCTCCATCAATCTAATGTTTGGAGTAGCTCCAGTATCCTAGACTCCTTACATGATGAGTACACCATAACTGAAGGAGTTTCAAATGCGGCTTGAAGATATTTTGAAGAAGGGGTATATATGCCCAAGTATGTCACCTTGGGGTGATTTAGTTTTATTTTTGAAGAAGAAGGATGGAACATTGAGACTTTGTATTGAATTCAGGAAGTTGATCAAAGTAACTGTAAAGAATAAGTATCCTTTGCCAAAGATCGATGACCCCTTTGATCAGTTGAAGAATGAAAAAATATTCTCCAAGATTGATCTCAGGTCAGGTTATCATTAAGTAAGATTTAAAGATGAAGAAATCATCAAGACTACTTTCAAAACATGGTATGGTCATTATGAGTTCACAATGGTTCCATTTGGTTTATCAAATGCACCAACTGTCTTCATGAGTTTAATGAATGGTGTTTTCAGAGAGTACTTAGATAAGTTTTTCATTGTCTTTTTGGATAACATTATTATATATTCCAAGTTGGAATAAGAACATGAGAAACACTTGAAGATGGTATTAAAAGTATTAAGGGGACATTAGTTGTATGCCAAACTAGGAAAGTTCTCATTTTATCATAAATAGATTCATTAATTGGGGCATATCATATCAAAAGAAGGGAGTGAAGTTTCAGTGGACATTGGAGCATGAAAAGAGTTTCCAACATTTGAAGAAATTATTAACCAGTTCTCCAATTCTAAGGATTGTTGATCTAAATGAAGACTTCATTGTATGCATAGATGCATGCAAAGAAGGACTTGGTGGAGTCTGTAGTCAAAATGGGTATGTTGTATGTTATGAATCAAGGAAGTTGAAGGAGCATGAACGTAACTATGCCATTCAGGATTTGTATTTGGAATCCATAGTGCATGCCTTGCAGAAGTGGAGGAAATACCTCATGGGGAAAATATTTGAGCCAAGGACAAACCATAATGGTCTGAAATATTTATTTGATCAGCCAACTCTAAATGTCAGGCATAGTAGGTGGTTAGAATTTATCAGCAAATACGACTTTGATATAAAGCATACCAAAGGGAAGAAGAAAAAGGTGGCTCATGCACTTGGCATAAGAGTGCATGAGTTTCATGCTACAACCATTAGCGTGTACCAATCCGATTTGAAAGGCATAATATTATAGGTTGCAAAATCAGATTTGAAATATATGGAATTAATGAAAAAATTACAGCAAGGTAATTTGTAGCAGAATATTGAAGAGTACAAGTTGGGAATTGATGAAACTCTCATGTATAGAGGAAACAATTTTGTACCCAATTCCCAAGAATTGAAAAATATGATATTGAGAGAAATGCATAATGCACCTTATGTTGGAAACCCAGGGTATCATAAAACTATTGTAGTTGTCAAGAGCCAATATTATTCGCCAGGAATGAAGAAAGAAATTGTTGAGTATATTGCCAAATGTTTGGAATGTCGAAAGGTAAAGGCAGAGCATAGACACCCATCTGGGTTGATGCATCCATTACCCATTCCTGAGTGGAAATGGGAAGTAGTAACAATGGATTTTATCACCAAACTTCCCAGAACAGGAAAGCAGCATGATTCTATCATGGTAGTGGTGGACAAGATTACCAAAGCTGCCCATTTCATTCCAGTGAAGCTCACTCACAAAGAAACTAATGTTGTTGATATTTATATGAGGGAAATTGATAGATTGCATGGTATACCCAAGACAATTGTGTCTGACAGATATACAAAATTCATATTTAATTTATGGAAAGAATTATTCAAAGGATTTAGAACAAATCTGAATTTTAGCACAAATTATCATCCAGAATTTGATGGGAAAATAGAGAGGGTGAACCAAGTGATTGAGGATATGTTAAGGATGTATGTGATGGATAAACCATCAAAATGGGAAGACTACCTACACTTGGTATAATTTTCTTATAACAATGGGTACCAAGCATCTCTAAAGATGATCCCATTTGAGGCACTTTATGGCAGAAGGTGCAACTCACCAGTAAGTTGGGACAACCCAACAGATAGAGCATTGGGTGGGCCAGAATTAATCAAGCAAATGGAAGAGAAGATGTCAAAAATAAATCATAATTTAAAGGTTTCTCAAGACAGGTAGAAAATCTATGCTGATAAGGGAAGAATTCACAGGGAATTTAAAATGGGTGATCATGTATCCTTGAAAGTGGAGGCCAACGAAAGTTCCTTAAAGTTGGGAAATTGTTCTAATTTTCCAGCTCATTATTGTGGGCCACTTGAAATCCTAGAGACAATTGGGACTATGGCATATATGATTGCATTACCTTCATCAATGTCTATTCATAATGTATTACATGTATCATTTCTCAAAAAGTATATACATGATGCTAATCATGTTATTGATTGGAATGTGAACCAAGAGGGAAATAAGGTTATTTTCAAGTGCATATAGTGTGCATATTGGACCAGAATATCAAGCAACTCTGGAATTGAGTCATAGAGCTAGTAAATGTCCAATGGACTTGATACGATGCTGAGGGTGTGACTTGGAAGCACAAGGATGCTATGTGGGAAGAATACCCACATCCTTTTTAATATTTTTGAAAATTTTCATGGTAATATTTAAATAAGATGCACTGAGGACAATGCATAAATAAGGGGAGGGGAATGTAATACCCCAAGACTGAGCCCCAATTTAAAATGAAAATTTAAAATATGTTTTATAGGCTCGTGAGCCAGGTGATTATAAGCTAGGAGGCTTATGTGATGATTAGGCTAGAGAGCCTAGATGCTAAAGGCAAGTGAGACTATTTTTGTATATGTAAACACTTATATCATCAATATAATACATAATTTCATGTAGATTGACCAATATAAACAAGTATGGGGGACTAAAATCCACTAGGAAGTGAAAGGGAGGGCCTAAGAACCTAGGAAAGGGGATAAAATATAGGGCTTATCTCTAAGGGAATATTTTATAATTATTCCTAAAGACTGAGGCAAGGATAAATATAATATTATCCTAAGTTCTTATGTGAAGGGGAATGACCCACAAGTAGGAGAAATGAGCTCCTTGATATCCATGTGTCATCAAGGGCGCATGGAGATAAAGTTGGAGGAATTAGTCCATTTCACATGCACTCGGCCATTCACACACTTAGCCATATTCTCCATCAGTTGACCTCTGCATGATTCACACCCTCCATCATGCATGCAATCTTGAAGCTACACTGTATTGTTCTCGTTACCAGAAGTAACCCATACTGTCCTAGGACGAGTAGTTCACTTGCACCTTGTTGTTATGGGAAGCACCTAAACCAAAATCGAAGGTTGTTAATGTTTCCATCACCTCTTCCATACCTTAATTTTGTAAATTCCTTAACTGAATGTTGTTGTTGTTTTCATCATTACCTATAATTGGTTGACTTAAGCTATGGACTGAAGAAATAGGTTGTCAGGCCCATGGGTTTGAATAGGTGGGTTGGAAGGCCCATGGATTCAAGAAGTGATTTTTCAGGCCCGTGATCAATTATCTCTAGGTGAGAGAATTTTCAGGAAAGTGATTTCCTGAGGGAGAACAACTACAACTATAATGCTCTGAGAATTCATGTTTGGCATATTGTTGAAGCCCTATAACAGAAGTTGGGAAGACAAAGGAATATTGATAAGAGAAGGGGCACATTCCCTAGTGTAAATGTGTTGAACCTGCACATAATAGATCTAGCTAAACAATAATACACACATTTGCAGAGAGAATTTGAGAAAGAAGAAGAAGGAGAGAAAGAATGGAAGAATTCTCATTAANTGGAGTCTGTAGTCAAAATGGGTATGTTGTATGTTATGAATCAAGGAAGTTGAAGGAGCATGAACGTAACTATGCCATTCATGATTTGTATTTGGAATCCATAGTGCATGCCTTGCAGAAGTGGAGGAAATACCTCATGGGGAAAAGATTTGAGCCAAGGACAAACCATAATGGTCTGAAATATTTATTTGATCAGCCAACTCTAAATGTCAGGCATAGTAGGTGGTTAGAATTTCTCAGCAAATACGACTTTGATATAAAGCATACCAAAGGGAAGAAGAAAAAGGTGGCTCATGCACTTGGCATAAGAGTGAATGAGTTTCATGCTACAACCATTAGCATGTACCAATCCGATTTGAAAGACATAATATTATAGGTTGCAAAATCAGATTTGAAATATATGGAATTAATGAAAAAATTACAACAATGTAATTTGTAGCAGAAGATTGAAGAGTACAAGTTGGGAATTGATGAAACTCTTAGGTATAGAGGAAACAATTTTGTACCCAATTCCCAAGAATTGAAAAATATGATATTGAGAGAAATGCATAATGCACCTTATGTTGGAAACCCAGGGTATCATAAAACTATTGTAGTTGTCAAGAGCCAATATTATTCGCCAGGAATGAAGAAAGAAATTGTTGAGTATATTGCCAAATGTTTGGAATGTCGAAAGGTAAAGGCAGAGCATAGACACCCATCTGGGTTGATGCATCCATTACCCATTCCTGAGTGGAAATGGGAAGTAGTAACAATGGATTTTATCACCAAACTTCCCAGAACAGGAAAGCAGCATGATTCTATCATGGTAGTGGTGGACAAGATTACCAAAGCTGCCCATTTCATTCCAGTGAAGCTCACTCACAAAGAAACTAATGTTGTTGATATTTATATGAGGGAAATTGATAGATTGCATGGTATACCCAAGACAATTGTGTCTGACAGATATACAAAATTCATATTTAATTTATGGAAAGAATTATTCAAAGGATTTAGAACAAATCTGAATTTTAGCACAAATTATCATCCAGAATTTGATGGGAAAATAGAGAGGGTGAACCAAGTGATTGAGGATATGTTAAGGATGTATGTGATGGATAAACCATCAAAATGGGAAGACTACCTACACTTGGTATAATTTTCTTATAACAATGGGTACCAAGCATCTCTAAAGATGATCCCATTTGAGGCACTTTATGGCAGAAGGTGCAACTCACCAGTAAGTTGGGACAACCCAACAGATAGAGCATTGGGTGGGCCAGAATTAATCAAGCAAATGGAAGAGAAGATGTCAAAAATAAATCATAATTTAAAGGTTTCTCAAGACAGGTAGAAAATCTATGCTGATAAGGGAAGAATTCACAGGGAATTTAAAATGGGTGATCATGTATCCTTGAAAGTGGAGGCCAACGAAAGTTCCTTAAAGTTGGGAAATTGTTCTAATTTTCCAGCTCATTATTGTGGGCCACTTGAAATCCTAGAGACAATTGGGACTATGGCATATATGATTGCATTACCTTCATCAATGTCTATTCATAATGTATTACATGTATCATTTCTCAAAAAGTATATACATGATGCTAATCATGTTATTGATTGGAATGTGAACCAAGAGGGAAATAAGGTTATTTTCAAGTGCATATAGTGTGCATATTGGACCAGAATATCAAGCAACTCTGGAATTGAGTCATAGAGCTAGTAAATGTCCAATGGACTTGATACGATGCTGAGGGTGTGACTTGGAAGCACAAGGATGCTATGTGGGAAGAATACCCACATCCTTTTTAATATTTTTGAAAATTTTCATGGTAATATTTAAATAAGATGCACTGAGGACAATGCATAAATAAGGGGAGGGGAATGTAATACCCCAAGACTGAGCCCCAATTTAAAATGAAAATTTAAAATATGTTTTATAGGCTCGTGAGCCAGGTGATTATAAGCTAGGAGGCTTATGTGATGATTAGGCTAGAGAGCCTAGATGCTAAAGGCAAGTGAGACTATTTTTGTATATGTAAACACTTATATCATCAATATAATACATAATTTCATGTAGATTGACCAATATAAACAAGTATGGGGGACTAAAATCCACTAGGAAGTGAAAGGGAGGGCCTAAGAACCTAGGAAAGGGGATAAAATATAGGGCTTATCTCTAAGGGAATATTTTATAATTATTCCTAAAGACTGAGGCAAGGATAAATATAATATTATCCTAAGTTCTTATGTGAAGGGGAATGACCCACAAGTAGGAGAAATGAGCTCCTTGATATCCATGTGTCATCAAGGGCGCATGGAGATAAAGTTGGAGGAATTAGTCCATTTCACATGCACTCGGCCATTCACACACTTAGCCATATTCTCCATCAGTTGACCTCTGCATGATTCACACCCTCCATCATGCATGCAATCTTGAAGCTACACTGTATTGTTCTCGTTACCAGAAGTAACCCATACTGTCCTAGGACGAGTAGTTCACTTGCACCTTGTTGTTATGGGAAGCACCTAAACCAAAATCGAAGGTTGTTAATGTTTCCATCACCTCTTCCATACCTTAATTTTGTAAATTCCTTAACTGAATGTTGTTGTTGTTTTCATCATTACCTATAATTGGTTGACTTAAGCTATGGACTGAAGAAATAGGTTGTCAGGCCCATGGGTTTGAATAGGTGGGTTGGAAGGCCCATGGATTCAAGAAGTGATTTTTCAGGCCCGTGATCAATTATCTCTAGGTGAGAGAATTTTCAGGAAAGTGATTTCCTGAGGGAGAACAACTACAACTATAATGCTCTGAGAATTCATGTTTGGCATATTGTTGAAGCCCTATAACAGAAGTTGGGAAGACAAAGGAATATTGATAAGAGAAGGGGCACATTCCCTAGTGTAAATGTGTTGAACCTGCACATAATAGATCTAGCTAAACAATAATACACACATTTGCAGAGAGAATTTGAGAAAGAAGAAGAAGGAGAGAAAGAATGGAAGAATTCTCATTAANATCACTATGGTGAAAATAAAGAATGGGTCCCAGCAACGAGGCCATGTTAGGTACCCAAATACAAAAGATACATTGAAAATAAAGTGAGGAAAGAGGGAAAACCTCATGGGAAAAACCTCCCCTCAAATTACAATGCATAAAAAAATTAAAAATGAGAAGGAACAAAAAGAAGTTGCTAAGAAACCATGTATTTCACTCCAAGAAGACCTCGTAACTGTGCAAGTTTGTGCTCATTAAAGATTTTGTTGAAGATGTAGATGTCTGCACGAATCTAATGAAGTAGATGCACCATTGATATTTCTACACATATCCACTTTATCTTATTTTAATAAAGAAGATCCAAATAAAGTTTGGATGAAATTTTAAAAACCATGCCGCCATGATGAAATTTTGTTTATTTTAAAAAGATCATAACTTCACTTTTCAGACTCCATTTCGGAAAATTTGTTTTTTGAAATTGGACATTTTCACAAGAGGAATTCAAATATCCAATTTTATTTCTGAAAATTTGGCTCAGAAAATATCAGACTGGAGTCTGATGTGCATGTCTCTCTTTTTGTCTCCTGAGATGCATGCATTGCACATGGAAAAGTGTCTRCATGTGACTCCTAAGATGCATGCCATATATCTTCCACATGAATTTCAGAAAAMAAATMTGAAATGGAGTAGACATCATCTTCAATTATTGGAATACAAATTTGTGCAAACACTTTTGCATARGACTCTTCATAATAAGAGGCTTTATCTTATGAYAGTTTCTCTTCTGGCTCTATCTGTTCAACCTCCTGCATTAAATCTTCACAATMTTCTTTATTCCCAAAATAGAACCTCCAATCTGGTCCATAATTCATTTGGAGTGAATTCTTGTGTGTCATCATATACTTGATGGAGAATTTCAGGAGAAATAAAATAGAGGATACATCTTATGGCCATATCTTGTCTATTGAGAAAATCGTTTTTCTCATCAACAAAATTAGGCTCTACTTCCATTGCCATATATATTTGGTACAAGCCTCTGCATCTGAATAGAAGCATAATTTTTGGCTTCCATTCCAAATAGTTATGAGGTGTGAGAAGTATTTTCGGTGAATAATCCAACTTTTTGTTGTCTTCAATCTTTAGTACCTCCAAAACATTTTGGTGTATCTTTTTTTATTAGTAGTCTGTCGGCTCTGATACCATGTAAATGTGTTGAAACTACACATAATAGATCTAGCTAAACAATAATACACACATTTGTAGAGAGAATTTGATAAAGAAGAAGAAGGAGAGAAAGAATGGAAGAATTCTCATTAACCATATTCGACACTCAAAGAGTGAATAGTTTACAATAGATATAGGATACATGAGTAAATGATGAGCCATAGTGGTGGTATAGAGTGATATGGACACACACCAACAGTTACGGGAGTGAAAAACCACATAGTCTAGTCTCTCAGACAGTTATGGGAGTGAACTGCCACCTAGTTGAGTTAACTAGTCAACTAGTCTTCAGTTAACTAACTGAACAAAGAGTAGTGAGGATTTAACTCAAGGAAACAAGGGTAATGTGCTAGTCTGGTGATGATCCCAAGGAAAGTGCGCATTAGTTGGTGATGATCCCAATGTTTCATGGTGACCAAACCAATGTAGCATCTAAACTCAACTAAACTAGTCAAACTAAAGTGTCAAATGAAAAAGAATATTCTCCAGATGGAATATTGTCCCCTAAAATATAGGAGACTAGATAATGACTAATTATGACTAATAAACAATGAATAACCTTAGAAAAAATAAATCCTAGGTGTGTGTGAAGTAAATCCAACACCTGGGGTGGGACATACATGTGGGGAATGAGAGGTTGTAGGATATTAGTGTAATTTGGGTCATCGGATGAAATCCTTCCTATTGACTGTGTAACTTCATGTTGCCTCAGCCTAGTTATAAATCCATTTACCTGGGTGGAGTTTAGTCCCATCTCAGGAGTGACCCACTATTGAGAGTCTGAGCAACGTGGTCTAAGGCTAGGTGGATCATGGAGGGCATTTACGTAGTTGGTGGTATTCTATAAAAAGATAAGTATCAATTATGTGTTCATGTGCATGTTGTGTATTTATACATGTCTTTATATTTATGAGTATTTCCTGTGTATGTTGTATGTATAGGCTTATTGTTATTTTTGCATGAATCTATATATTGGTAGAATTTATTTGTCTTCTTAATTTTTATACATTATATACAGATGAAATGATTGTGATTATGGAGTGGGATGGCCAGACCTTGGTGGTCGAGGATGGCACAATTTATGAATTTTCGCAAGAGTTTTTGTGTGGCATAGCCCAACAAGTATAAGTTTGGGTGTGTTACATTAAATAATTATGTTCTACATATTATATTATATCTATAATATTCCACTCGCCTCCCTTCTTTTGCACCCTTCCAAATAATGGGCATTCATCGATACATTATAGATGAAGGATCCTATGCAAGTATTCTATCCTCCTTGGCTTGGAAAGATTTGGGTTCTCCCAAGATTGTGTTAGCTACCAGTGAGTTGTTGGATTTCGATAGAAGAACTACATGGAATTCATGGTGTTATAGAAATAATTACCTCACCCTATGCAACCTTTCACAGAAGGTATTTTTCCATTTCCCCATGCAGACTTATCTTCCCTATTTATAAAATCTAGAGCCAAAAATAAATATTTTTTCACATGTACACATATTGCACACTATACAACATGCATATATTCATGCTACTCCAGTACAACTCATGTACATCAGTATTTGTGCAAAAAAATGAAAATTAACGTCGGGTTTCCATGTCATGACAGGAGATATATGATCCTTGGCCTTYCATATACTAGAAATGTTCTGACTYGGCCATTCAGTTMCATTTTGAAGGCTATAAATGGGCCAATTACGAGCTATGGAWGGAGGAGAAAGAATTCAACTTTGAGAGCAAAGTTACTCTGGATAAATTATTTACTTCATATTGAGTCTGCATCCCTTTGTCCTTTAAGTATGAACACAGTGTTCATCCCCCAAGCTCTTCCCTTATTGATTGAGAATCTCATTGTTTCTCTCTTATGAGCATGAATTTGTTGGAGGATTGAAGTGGTGGAGGCCCAACTAGAAGGAAATTGGTTTCTCGGTTCCAAACCATGCCCACACAAAAGTTTGTAACATTTTCACTTATGTTGATCATTTATTAATAGAAATACTCATTTCCCGTCCAATTGATATCTTGCAAATATATTGAGTTATTATCCATGGGCGTATTTGTTATGTATATTAATGGATTATTCTATCTAATGTGCTAACTATTGTAGGAAAATCTCCCTGTGGATAGGTAGATTGCCTCAAAGAGCTTGACCCTAACTCTAAGACAGAAAATGCTTAACGTGGACACTGACTTCCTTTCAAATCTATACAAACTAACACATGAGAAGGAAGGAGAACAAAAGTACCTCTTTATTGACATTTATCCCTGCACACTCCGAGTTGAGCTCCGATCCTTTGCTCCTCACTGAGTCCTATAGAAAAACAAGATACGACCACTTCCTACTCTATTGATATTAGCTTGAAAACAAATCTATCTATCAATAATAAGTTTATGTAACATCAGACACAAACCAGAAAGAAATAGGCCAAGTGTGTCATATTAATGAGAATAACGACAGTGGTACTTACAATCGTAGATGCGAATGCGACAACTTTGTCAAGTTCCCTTCGTCTAACCCTTGCTCGAAAGATCCACAACCTGGATGACAGCAACTTCACTGATCACTCTCCTTTGGCTGACTGTGTGTTTCCTATGAGATCATAGGTTTCATGCTAGAAATTCTTCCCCCCTTTTCACCATCATAGAGATTGCTTATATAGGTTAAGAGGAGCTTAACCTCTTGAGTTATCTTTAGAACAAGTTGAGGAACTTCCTCCTTAGATTGGGGATCCCCCGATGGAACCAAGAATTTGAATGAAAATGCCTTCTAAACTTGAAAGATCCTCCCCTTATTCTCCTCAACGGGCCAAATACTGCCTCAGATTAGGCAGCGCTCCCTCAAAAGGGGCATCAAAGTGCTATAGCACTCCCTAGGAATCTTGAGGGAAGCACCAGTGCTCCAAAGGTTGATAACACTCCTTCAGAGGGGCAGACAAGTGTTATAATGCTCCCTGAGGCCTTATAGGGGAGCGCTAGCGCTCCTAAGGATGATGTAGGGGAGAACTCACCCTCAGAACCTTTGTTTAAGAGCTCTTCTCAGGTGATAAGAGTTCCTTGACTTCAATTAAACTGTTCCCCTTCTCCAAATCAATTGTATGAGATGTTTTAAGTGCGTCCTTAGTGTCATCGTTATGGCAGTATGCTTGAACAACGTTTGCGACACTTGTGAACAACTTGTGACACTTGCGAAAGTTGTAAGGAAGATGCGACACTTACGACAATTGAGAGGAACATGCGACACTTATCCAATTGAGTAATTTTGACGTGTAACACTAACCTTTTATATTATCACCATATGATTTATTTGCTTGTTTGTTGAGAACTAGTTGCATGTATATAGCTTTGGGTCAGAGTGCTCAACGATGGAATTCATCGAACATATGGACTAGGTAGGCCTCTTTCTTATCTCACTTGCATATTAGTTTATATAGCATGTTTTTTGGATTGAGTTGATTTTTGCAGTCATTTCCATATGTTGTGGCTTACCCTAGCCATAGAGAGATTTTCCTTGTAACAGAATTGGCGACCATACTAGGGATTGAATCTTCTTTCTTAGGGTTTGGGGTACTTTTCTCCTTAGATTGTACTCATTCCTATTGTGTTTCTTGTCGTATAATTGCTTGACATCCTCTATTCACTCTGGGTCTGAGTTTCTTAGCTTTTCTCCCTTTCCTGGCCTTGTTTTGAAACATATACGCATTTTTCATCTTAACAATCACGTATATACGCAAGTTGTCCCTCTGCAAGCTGCATAGATACGCTCTATTTTCCCAAACAATTGTGTACATTAATTTTCCTTGATTGTTTTCTTGGTTTGGTGGTTGTTGGGTGCGATTTGAAGTTTGTTGAGCCTTCTTGGGTCTCTGTAGTGCATGTTGAGTGCTTGTGGGATGACAGGAAACCAGTCTTTGGTTGAATTTCTGGGTGGAGTCTTTCTCATCACATTTTCATTTTGATTGTCCTTGTACATTGGGCTGGGTGTTATGTTTCTTGGTATCCTTCTTGAGTTGTCTCTTTCTACACACAGTAGGGTTATATATCAAGTTACTTTTTCGTCCATGCATTTTCATTTTTTATATTGAAAATACAAAAAATCAGGTATTTTGCATTGCTTGGCATTTTTTCCTTTTGATTCCTTGTCATTAGCTTAGTGCATATAATGAAACGTTGCATTTTTACTTCAAAATTGCAAATTTGAAATTGAAAATTGCATTTCTCATCATAAGCATATAATTCATTGAAAGTTAAAGTTAGGACTTTGCATTATTTTCATATTTACTTTTCTTCCTGAGTCATAACACCATGAGTTTCACTACCATACCTTTTTGAGTAATCACAACCACTAAAATTAACTCTATGATTTAAAATTGATTAGTCACGATTTTATTTTCTAAGATTCACAAACTAGCTTAGGATTTAGTGACTTGGAATAGGATTTTGTGAGTAAAATTCTCCAAGGAAATTGAATCAACATATGTGTTTGAGACAGGGAGTGGAGAAATCCATTGTATAATTGGTAAGGTCGGGAGGCTTCACTCACACCGGAGTTAATCACGAGTTCACACGAAGTCGGTTGAAGGGATATCCCCCCGATACCTTCATAGTGTTAGAGATATTTCTGGGGATCTATTCGTATTTGGGGATATTGTTAGTGCCTTTACCTCTATGAGAGGCGATACTTTCAAGGTTTCGGTCTTTTCTACCTTGTCGATACGGTAGACTTAAATTACAACTACTCGCCTATGCATCAGTTATACAGTGGTTTATTAGTTTCTTGAATTAGGTGTCTTATAGGTTACTTGTAGGGGTTATTTTGCAGGTACCCTGGGTCAGATAAGGGTCAGACAAAACACAACCTTTATGGAGGAATACCTCTCTAAGGGGATCTTACCGACTAGTTGTTAAGCCCACGAGGGTCCTTAGAATTAATTTTGTTACCTCCAATATTTAGCAGGGAGTCTCATGCCACTCTTGGGCAAGACATACCTTATTTAGGGACGGAGGCCACTCTCAATGACTTTACCTCGTTTGCATGCATATTGGTTGTTTGAATTTTGGTATGCTCTTTGATTACTAGTTGGCCTTAGGATTTTTTACCGAGTTTTCATTATCATGGATAGTGGAGTTCCTTTAGCTCCCTCATTCATGGCTACCCCCCCCCCTCATGATGTTTACTCATTTGATGGGTATGAACCCTTCCACTTTTCATAATGGTATGTAAAACTATGGCACTTAGTACGTGCCTTAGGTCTCTAGTTATTCTCTTGTTGATATGGCTTCCCCTTTGAAATCCTCTCCCTGGTCCACTTATATGAATCCTAACATTGGATATAGGGGCACCATGGCCCCAATGCCTATGTCTTTTTTTTATATGAGTCATGTCCCTCAACCATCTTTCGTGATGGGAGGTTGGAACCTCCCCTCTCACAGATCCAGTCCTAGTTATGCTCTTTTAGGAGCTAATACTCAAATTGGTGCTTATTATACTTACTACACCCCCTCTTTGTATCCTTTGTCCTCCATTTCGGTTACTTAAAACACTTTTCCCATGACAGGTCCTCATGTGTCCTCGGGTGTTTCATATGGGGAGAATCAATTTTACAGTTTGGGATACCCTCTTCACGAAACCCCTTCGCAAGGGGGAAACTTATATCATCACTTGAATAGTCCTTATCATACTTCATTCTCGTCATAGAATTCAGTGATGATTCATGTTCAAACCTCTTTGAATCAATTAAGTGGAGGATACTACCTTTCTGGACAGGGACAGGGGGCAAATCAAGGCCCTTCCTAGCCTGCAATATTTCAAAGCCAATATTTCCTGGGACCTTGGTATCAAATGGCACAACTCACCGCTAGTCTAGTCACTTATAGTCATACTGGAGCTTTGTCACCAACCTCTCCCAGTCATGTTTGAGATGGGTCGACGACCTCTGCATGTAATGTTTACAAATCCCAAACAACTGTTGCTAGTCATGTTGGGGGCATATCTTTAGTCACCACGAGTCATATCGATGTCACGTTTCTAACCTCTATGCATCATATAGGATACAAATCTCTCACATATGCCAGTCATGTTGAGAGAATGTCACCAATTGTTGGGAACGATGTTGTGGGTATAGAAAAGCCTATATGTCTCAAACATAAGCCTAAATTCCTTTATAGGACTTATGAAGAGGATCATATTACTCTTTTGTGTCTAGCTACTACTGGTATACCAGAAGTGTGGTGCTCACCTAAGTTCCCTTCAGATTATGAGGTGTCTGTGGTTTCCCCACACCTTGTTTCTCCTTTGATTGACATGAAAATAGTGTCGCCACAATATTCTCCTAACCACACCCCCATTGTCATCGGTGATGTGTCCCCTATCTCATGCATCCTCTTCAACCTAGAATTGAAGAAGTAGTCGTACCAGTGTAATATTTGGTCAATCCAACTCTCCTTGTGGACGGTGATTCATCCTTCAACCATGTCATCAACATTCCTAATCTTACACCTTCTAAACGAGAGAGAGTTCTACTTTCCCCCAGTCCTCTCCCTCCGGGTTTTGAGGAGATCACCTTCAATTGGGACGGTCTTGTGGGGTATCCAATGCCCCCGCCTATGACCTTTCCTCTAAGAGACATTGTCTGATATATCACTGAGACTATATCCTTCATTGGTGCTTTATCCTCCTCGACTTGGAGACATTTGAGTTTTCCCAAGCTTATGTCAGTTATTCGTAAGATACCGACCTTCCGTAGAAGTTTTGTATGGGAGGCTTGCGCCCCCCATGACTCACCACCTAGACTCTCCCAAACGAGTCCAAGTTAATCTCTTTTCTGATTCATTCAAAAATAAAAAATATTGCTGAGTGATTTGTCCCTTTCACACTCGTTAAATTGGACTTGAAAGGTCGTGAGTCTTAGTTAAGCTCTTTTTCGACTCGTTATCAAAAGTGAAATTTTTTTCGAGTGAACTTGTCTCTTTCACACTCGTAAATGGATTTGAAAAGATGTCTATTTGGCACAAGTTTATCCCTTTTTCAAACCAAGTAGACTAAAATTCATAAAAAAGGACATTTTGTGGCGTTAAGTTGTGATTGAATCTCATGTCTTTGCTTGCAATATTGAGCCTATATCCGGTTCTCTCTTTGTGTTATAAACCATTTTCCTCAATAGTTTTTCATCCTCAACCAAGTAGAGCCTTGTTTATATCCTTCGCAATTTGACACCCTATACCCAAAAGGAAACATTCCCCCGAGTGCCCATCTCCCGCATGCATCTCCTTGCATTGAGCGTAGGTATGCTCCACTGCTGGAACTAGTTTTTCTTACTTGCAACACTTGTTTCCTCCTATGTATCACAACATTCATTTGTTATGAAAAACAAAAAAAGACCGATGGGAAGGGAGTCTTATATTATGCTAGCAGTAGCCGTGTAACCTTTGAACATAGAACAAATTTATTTGAGTCCATTTATCATCATAATTTTATGATTAGCATGTACTTAGGAAGTTGATCTCGTTACAGAGTTTTCTCTACCGACTGGTTACTCTTCCAGTCCCTATAGATAGTTTCATTGATGCCTCTTGCATCTCATGGTTTCATCATTGGGTCTATGTTGTTAGAGTCTTCCACATGTCTCATGCTCTTGTTCAAAGTAATTCTATCAACCTTTGTTGGCCACTTCTCATAACTCTTGACTTTGCATGTTGGCCATACCCTCAGTGTGTCTCAAAATCACATGATACTAGAGTCCTATCATGCGCCTTGGTCCTACTTTCATCATTGGTAGGTAACCTTGAACCCAACAATCAACACTTCATCATTGGTCGTTGACTGGGTGGTTTCTCTTGTGTTCAATAGAAAGACATCTATTCACACATTGGGATTCGTGCAGTGTCCTAGATTCCATTAGCCTTATTGGTGGTTTCCTCTCCTTTGTCAGTAGTTTTCATGATTGGTTTTTATTCAAAGGGTCTTTTCCGTGTACCGCTTGCACTTGGTACATGCGAAAGACAAACAAGGTTGTTGGTTCGTGAACTTGTTATTCTTCCAATTTCCACCAAATCATGAAGCTCCTTCTTTGTACCTTGTGCTGACCAATGAGAGATGCCTTAATGCTCTCCTTTCAGTGGGTCTCTTTCCATTGACTTCAACTCATTTATTCTGGAATCAGGACCTAGAGTCTTATGAGTACCTTGAGGCTTTCATTTATTAGTAGTAGGCTCTCTCGCCATCGACAGTTGGGAATACATCAATGTCTCTTGATTGATGGATTCTTCGGGTGTTTGACACCGACTCCTTTATTCACACTTGTAATAATTCACTCGGTGCCTTGATACCTACTTTAATTATTGGTAGGTTGTCTCACATTTGTTAACAGTATACATCAGTGACCGATGATCAAACGATGTTTCATTGTGTTTGACCTCAACTCCTTTATTCACATAATGTAGACTTGCACCCTTAGCGAATTGTGTAGAAGACTTGAAGACACCAGTATGTAACCACAACTTTCCTAATCTGTTGTTTCTTTTTCATTGGACCAGTACCTATATGACTTCAGTGATCATGGAAGATCAAATTGCACTACATTGTATACAGATATCTTCAAATTGGTTTTTAGACTAGTTCTATTGGGCCTTGTTCATGACTATGACAACTATTGGCATGTAACCGCATTTATATTTTCATATTTATGGCCACAGACACTTGTTTGGTATATTTTCACATGGATATGTAGTGTAATTTTATTGGCAGCCATGTATGCAAAGTCAATATAAAATGTAATCAACAACTAGTACTTCCATCTGGTTCCCCATCACTCCACCTTTGGGTTGTTTATAATGTATTTCGGCCATTGTAGATACTCCTCTGACCTCACACATTATGGGGCATCTGTTATAGCAAGATTTTCCTCACCCTATGCAATCTTACACAAAAGGATTTTTTCCATTTCCCCATGCAGACTTATCTTCCCTACTTATAAAATCCAGAGCAAAAAAAAAATATGTTTTCACATGTATGCATCTTTCACACTATACAACATGCGTATACGTAGGCTTCTCCACCAGAGCCCACTTGCATCGGTATTTGTGCCAAAAAATAAAAATAAATGTCGAGTTTCCATGTCACGACAGGAGATCTATGATCCTTGGCCTTCCATATACTAGAAATGTTCCACTTGGCCCTTCAGTTCCACTTTGATGGCTATAAATGAGCCAATTCCAAGCTATGGAAGGAGGAGAAAGAATTCAACTTTGAGAGCAAAGTCACTATGGAGAAATTATTACTTCATATTGAGTCTACATCCCTTTGTACTTTAAGTATGAACACAATGTTCAT
>JZKD02S1667961.1:60193-105955 GCA_000966675.3 Picea glauca
CAGAGCAGGTTCCTTCAAGAAACAATTTAACCACTGGAAGGAGAACATGGATTATTATGAAAATGGAGTACCACTGCTTAATGGTCAAAATGGTTTAAAGTATGAGCTATGGAGTGGAAGGATGAAATTATTTTTAAAGGCACTTGGGTATTATATTTAGCTATTAGTCATTATAGGATATGATAGTTCAAAAAGGGAAAATAATCCAGAAAAGAAGGAATTGAAGAAGAATAACAAAAATGGATTGCATGTGAGAAGGATTACCTAATCCGGTAAGAGAAAAGGTTGGTAAATGTTCATCAACCAATTTTTTTTTTTACAAGTTACATGATATATATTCTTCAGTCATCGTAGATTAAGAAAATGCCAAAGAAGATGTAGGTACAGATGAAGAAGAAATGTGTTCACCATATCAAACAGATTCAGAAGATGAATAGTACATAATCAATAGAGGTATGTTTTTTTCTTTAATTGTGAAAAATGCGTACATCTGGAAACCGAATGCCATGAAGGTGTTGATTAAGGTTGGTTGTCATTGATGTCAACCATTGAAGAAAGCCCCGTAGCATAAAGGGTAGGTAATGGACTCAAGATTGTTTGATGTAAAGATGAATCGTTATTGTCTTTTCATAGTTGATAATAAGTAGAAATGGATGAACTCCAAAGTGGTCCCCTTATGGTGAAATAAATCATGGGAAGAGACTTCGTGGGTTGAGTTATCCTAGAAGTATGGTTTGAGAATCCATGCTTATTTGTTGAACAATGAAATGAACACCAGTGAATTTTTCAATGAAACTATCCTAGATGGATAGTTCTTTTCATGCCATTTCTGGTGGTATGTGGAACATCACATAACTCCTCATGGTTAGAGAGTTATGGCCATGAGAAGTTGGAGAACCCAGGTTTGGGTAATGGACCCAAGTTTGTTTGATGGATAATAGTATGAGTTTTGATATATTTTCAGATAATACTATTCTATATGGATAGTAAATGTCATTCCATTTTTGGTGGTATGTGGAATTTCAGATAACTCCTCACAGTTTGAGAGTTATGGCCTTACGAAGTTGAGGACCCTCATATGTCATCTAGAAGCCCCAAAAGGTCAAAGTAAGAGATTTTAGAAGGTAAATAATAAAGTGAAGTGATGAGTGTAATATAATTCAAAGTGAATACAAAAGAAATTAATTCAATAATAAATTTATTGGAGAAATTAGAAGTGGGCTAACCCTAAAATAAGGAAAGTGAGAAAAGTGACCTAGAAGATGTTTTTAATGAAGCTACTTGGAGAGTATAAATAAGAGGCAAGGCTCTCTCATTTAGTACAGACTTGAGAATATTGAATACTTATAGGTTTTTGAGGTAACCAAAGGATATCTAAGCCAAAGTTCTAAGGAAAGTGAAGAAAAGAAGGCCAGAATTGAAGGAAGGATAAATTCTTTTGATGATGCTTTCTAAGGTATGTTTTTTTCAGGTCATCTCACCATTTTTGCAATAACTTTCTTTCTAGAATGAGTCAGACCATGAAATTTCTATTCCACTGAGGAAACATATCCAATTATATGTGGTAAAAAATTCATCTTGTGGGTCGTTGTATTTTTGGAGATACAGTCCGTGGAAAATAGGGTTTGTGGCTAGTCTTGAAACTAGTAAAAAACAAGTGTTTCGGGTAAAAATGTAACAACTTCTTCATAACAGATCCAAATTCAGTAATACCAAATGTGTTGGTTAGAGTAAAGTATTTAGTATGTTATGTAATAGTTTCATATCAATTCAAAAAATATTTTGTGTGGGGCACACTTTAGAAGGTCACTCTCTAGAATAGGCCAGAATTCAACAAGGTGTGCCATTTTTTCCATAACTCCTTTTTTGAGAGGTTCCAAGTAGTGAAACTAGGAGGAATTGTAGAAAACATACTGAAGAACATTGGTATTGGAACAGGTTCCTTCATAAATCATTTTAACCACTGAAAGGTAGATCATGGAGAGTACCAACTCATATAAAAATGGAATACAACACTTTGATGGACAAAAGTATGCTTTTTGGAGCATAAGGATGAAGACATATATACAAGCACAGGGGTTTGAAATTTAGCAATCAATTTTATATGGATACACAGTACCAACAGTTCCACCAACAAATGACAAACCAGTGAAACTTGGTCAGAATAATTCCAAAGCTACAAATGCACTTTTGAATGGTCTCAGTGAAACAATATTCACCAAAGTTGCACATTGTAAATCTGCCAAAGAGATTTGGGACAAGCTTCGAAATATTTATGAAGGAGATACAAAATTCAAATCAACAAAACTTCAAAATTACAAAGTTCAATTCGAACAACTAAAAATGAAGGAAGATGAGAATATTGTATTCTACTTCTTAAGAGTTGAGGAAACAATGAATGCAATCATAGGATTGGAAGAATAAATAAAGAATATATAATTGTTCAAAAGGTACTAAGATCTCTTCCTATGATATTCAACCCTAAGATATCAGCGCTAGAAGAAATATCGGATCTGAACTCAATAAGCATGGATGAACTGTATGGAATCTTCACAACATATGAAATGAGAACTGAACAGGAAAATCTAGATGTAAAAGAAGGAGCCTTCAAAACATCCAAAAGATCAAATAAAAAGAAAAAGGAACAAGAAGAATATAGCAACAACAATGACGTCTTGGAAGATCATGAAGAACTGGCCAACTTCGTCAAAAGACTGAACAAGGGAACCAATGGTAGGTATAGAGGTAAGCTTCCTTTAATTTGTTTTAATTGTGATAATATTGGTCATTTTGCTAACAAATTTCCTCATAAGAAAAATCCAAATGATGAAGGTTACTCAAAAGGAAAACACACATATAAAGGAAAAAGAACTACAAAGAAAGATTTCAAGAAAAACTTATGCATCAAAGAAGACATCTCATCATCAGATGAAGATGAAATCAATGACATTGAGACAGAGAGAGTTCTATTCATGGCAGTAAAAGATTCTAACAAAGAAGACTCCAAAGAAGAATATGAAGAAGTTGAAGAAGGATATGAAGAAGTCGAAGATGAAATTGAAGAGGTAGAGGTCGACTATCGAGAAGAATTAATGTGTGCCATAGAATTTATCAGAAGAGAAAAGAAGAAAAACAAGAAACTACAAGAAGAACTAGGCAAGAAAAAGGACACTAAAAAACTAGAACAATTCATCACAAGATTGAAGGTTCAAATAGAAGAAGATAAAATAATTGAAGAAGAACTCAAAGAACAAATAGAAGAAAAGGACAAGATCATTGGAAACTTGGAAGTAGAGATTGTCACACTAAGAAAGGATATTCAAAAGAAAAATATGCAGAATAGCTCAAAAGTTTTGGATGACATTATCAACAGTCAAAAATCTCATCTTAACAAGTCTGGACTTGGATACAATCAGACAGAAAAGGGATCAAGCTCCAAAACAACAGAGCAAGAAACAAAACCAAAAATATATGCAAAAACAATCAAAGTGGATAGGAAGATGTACACGGAATATTATAGGGACACTCCTCCATCGAGAAGATTAAAATTTCAGAATCAACAACAAACAAATAGGCCTCAAGAAGAAGAAGGATTCATAAGAGCACCTTATTTCATAATATCTTTAACTCCTAGGTATCAAACTATATTTTTTGGTTTATGTTATGCATGTAATAATTTTGGACATAAAGCTGTGAATTGCAGAGCTAACATCAGGAACAAAAACAACTTTGAGAGTCATACACAAAGTGGTTTCTCAAGAAGACCTAGTGAAACACAAAGAAGAAGCTACAATAGGTTTGAATCTTTGAGCATTGAAGTGGAATGTTACAAATGTAACCATTTTGGACATGTGGCCAAAACTTGCATAATGACAATCCCTCCTAAAGAACCTCAACAAAATAACAACAGTCACCAACAAGAACCTCAAAAAACAACATGGATAAGAAAGAAAGATCAGTATAGAAATGAAGAATGCACAGTCACTCTACAAGCTAAGAAGAATAAACATGGTTGGTGTGTTGACAGTGGGTGTTCAAAACACATGACAGGTGATAGAGACAAAAATTTTACATTGAGAAAGGAAAGAAATGGATCAGTCTCCTTCAGAAATGATAATTCAGCCAAAATCATTGGAGAAGGCACAGTCCAAATTGGGAATACAAATAAAAATGCACAAAATGTTCTACTGATGGAAGATATGAAACATAATCTTCTAAGTGTGATTTAAATGTGTGACCAAGGTCATAACGTTACTTTCGATTCACAAAAGTGTGAGATAAGAAGAGAAGGTTAAGGGAAATTGGTCGGTACAGCTGTAAGAACTTTAAACAACATATATGTGTTCAGTAAAATTGGAAATGAAAAGTGTTGTCTAGGAAAGGATGATGAAATTTGGCTATGGCACAGAAGAATGGGTTACATGCATTTTGATAACTTTTTCAAAGTCAGCAAAAGAGAAGCAGTCGGAGAAATGCCCCAGATCACGAAACCAACCAACACTTTATGCAAGCATTGTCAACAAGAAAATCAAACAAAGACCAAGTTCAAATCAAAGGAATATTCAACAACAAGACCACTGGAAATTGCGCATAATGATCTAGTTGGACAAAATACAACAAAGGGCTTAAAAGGTGACAGATACTTTATGTTATTAGTTGATGATTATACAAGAATGACTGCAGTTTGATTTCTCAAGAACAAGTCAGAAGATTTTGAAAACTTCAAGATTTACAAGGAAATGGTTAAAAATGAGATGGATTCAAGAATCAAATGCTTGAGATATAATAATGTTCACTTTAAAGGAATTTATGGACTACTGCAGCAGTCATGGAATAAAAAGGCAATTCTTCGTTGCTAGGAAACCTCAACAAAATGGAGTTGTTGAAAGAAAGAATAAGACAATACAAAAAATGGATCGAACAATGCTAATGGATTCAAAATTGACAGATATATTTTGGACATAGGCTATGCATACAACAATTCACATTCAAAACAGAGTAATGCTCAGAAACAACATTGATAAAACTCCCTATGCGCTATGGAAAGGAAGAACAACAAATGCGAAGCACTTCAAATTTTTTGGAAGCAAATGCTACCTCAAAAGAGAAGATGGTAGAATGGGAAAGTTTGAATCTCGTGTGGACAAAGGATTACTTGTTGGTTACTCAATTACAAGTAAAGCATACAATTGTTACAGTCTAAGATTGAACAAAGTTGTGGAAATAATCAATGTAACAATTGATGAAATAGGAATACCAGAATCAAAGGAAGAGGAAAACAAATCAATGGAACAACTTTACAAAGAAGAAGAAGTAGAAGATGAAGTAGAAGAGGAATATGAATATGAATATAATCTTATAGAAACATAAGAGAAAGTTCAACAAGTATCTCCATAGACACCTAGCGAATGAGTACATAAGAATCATCCTTCAGATCAGATTATTGGAAACAAAGATGAAAGAGTTGAGACTAGAAGAAACATTCATTCACCAGAACAAACACACCTAGCACTCTTATCTACAATTGAACCAAACTGTTTTGAAGAAGCCAACATGGATAAATTTTGGAATAAGGCCATGAATGAAGAATTGGATCCAATACAGAAAAATGACACTTGGAAACTGGTTCCAAGACTAAAGAATAAGAATGTGATCAACACAAAATGGGTTTTCAGGAATAAATTAAATGAAGATGGACAAGTTACAAGGAACAAAGCTAGATTGGTATGTAAAGGATATGCACAGATTGAAGGAATCGAATTTGAAGAGACATTTTCCCGAGTTGCTAGAATGGAAGCAATCTAGTTTCTTTTAGCCTATGCATTCTCCAAAAATGTTAAAGTATATTAGATGGATGTAAAATAATATTTCTGAATGGGGACCTTGAAGAACAAGTCTATATTGAACAACCAGAAGGATTCCAGTTGTCAGAGAACGCATATTATTTGTGTAAATTAAAGAAGGCCTTGTATGGTATAAAACAGGCTCCTAGAGCATGGTACTCTAGACTAGATAAGTATCTGCAACAGGCAGGGTTCAGAAAAGGAAGTGCAGACAACAACCTCTACATCAAGGTAAGTGAAGGTAATATTTTATTAATTGAAGTTTATGTTGATGATATTATTTTTGGTAGTGATGATGACAGGTTAAGACAGAAATTTGCAAAAGATATGCAAAATAAATTTGAAATGTCGTTACTTGGAGAACTACCCCTATATTTTTGACTTTAGATACGTCAAAGCATCCAAGAAATCTTTATTTCTCAAACCAAGTATATCATAGAAATTCTAAAGAGGTTCGGAATGGAAGATTGCAAACCAATTATCACTCCCATGCAAACCAATTGCAAGTTGAGCAAAGATGATGATTCAAAGTCTACAGATCAGAGGAAATATAGGTAAATGATTGGAAACCTACTATATGTGACATCATCCAAAACAGATGTAATGCAGACAGTTGGACAAGTGGAACGATTTCAAGTGGCACCAAAGGAGTCACACGTGTTAGTAGTGAAGAGGATTTTCAGATATCTTAAAGGAACATAAGATTTTGGATTATGGTATCCAAAAGGAAGGGATATATCACTTATTACCTACACAGATGCAGGTTGAGAAGGTTGTATTGATGGCCGATGAAGCACCAGTGGAGCAAATATCTACTTGGGTGAGTGTTTAGTATCATGGCTAAGCAAGAAACAATCATCAATATCTTTATCTACAACTGAGGCAGAGTATATTGCAGCAACATCATGTTGTACACAAGTTCTTTGGACGAAACAAACTCTGACAAATACACAGGTTGAGTATGATGATCCCATTCCAATATATTGTGATAATACAAGTGCCATTAGTATCTTGAAGAACCTGGTGATGCACTCCAAGATGAAGCACATTCCAATAAAATATCACTTTCTACGAGAGCAAGTTGTAGAAAAGAACATCAGAGTTGAGTATGTGGGCACAAAAGAACAAGTGGCAGACATATTCACAAAACCAGTTCGACGGGAATCCTTTGAACATCTTCGCCAGAGACTTAGAGTTATTTCTACTCCAAAATGAATATTTTTTGAATGATTATCTTATATTTCTTAGATTTACATGAGGAATCACCATAAGAGGATAGTTCAGTGATCAGGTGATCATGTCCTAAGTGAAGAAAATGCTCAAAATTGGAATTTCTCAGAATTGGTTGAAATCGGAATGACTCGATGGGCCTCGTCGATACAATCTTGTTGCCATGAACAACACTCAAAATCGACTCTGTATGTGAAAGTTATTCAAGTTTGAATATTCACAATTTCATTTAAAAAAAATATTAAAAAATAAAATAAAATAAATACATATATATATTGGAAAAACAAATGTGGTAGGCCCGGAGGCCACGACGTGGCCTCAAGATTGAAGAGTTCGGAGTGACAAAATTATTTTGGAATTGGCAGGATTCGACCGCGGGTCAATCAGGTGGCAACCCCAAGGCCTTACCACCCGAGCTCGTGGTAGTTCTTAACCACATGAGTCATAACCGTTATTTAAACTTAATGTTGTTTTGGTTTGGGCGGAAAGGGGGCCATCTCCCCCTTTACATAGAACCATTCGCCCAAAACCGTGGGATTTTTCCTCCGATGGTTTCAGGAAGGCAGTTAGTGGATATGAACACATGTCCCGGTGGTTAGTGGATATGCCACAGTTTTGGCTGACCATTGTCTCAAATGACTCGAATGGCGGTGGTTTAGTTGGTCTATGTGACCACTACCACTAAAAATAAAATTCAATGCTAACAATTCTGACGATTTTTGGGTAGAGTCCACCTTTTTTTTTTTTCCAATTTCCATTTTTAGAAGTTCTAAATCCCGCTACCCCAGATTTGGTGGAGTTTTTTTGGTAAAAAGGGATAGAACTTGTTTTGGGGATAACTTCTTCCACAGGAAACCATTTTGGATACAATTTTGGTCGATTTGGGGTATTCTCAACATTCTGGAGCGACTAGAATAGGTTTCAAAGACAACAAAGGTGTCCTTCAGTCATTTTTATGTCATAGAAGCTTGCGGATCCATTAAGGCCTTGAGGGAAAAGGAGTTGCATTGGATCACCCTTCACTATTTTAGGTGAAAGAAGAATCATTTCTAGCTTCTTTTTATATTCTGAATTCGTTTTCACAGCTGGTTTGGCCTGTTTAGGCATTTTTCTCATTGTAATACCATTTTGAAGCATGATAATATATCAAGGACATGCCCATTGGGAGCCTTGGACCCGATAGATGTAGCCCAGGAGGGGTGAACTGCCTCATCATGTGTTGTGTGTTTATGGTGAAGTTATTTTGTTGTGTTAGACAGATTTAAGATTGTTATACAGTAAACTAAAACAATACTCCCTCACACAAAAATTTCATAAACTCTGATTAAAAATACTTTGCACATTTATTTTCAATGGAAATGAATACTTTGAACAATAAGACAAATACTTTCATTTTCATATCAGATGGTATCAGAGCTCAGGTCTAAATCTTTAGAAGCTAGAGTTTTTACTCACCATTGGTTTTGTGCAAAGATTAATTTAATTGTTTGCAAGTTTTCATGCTTACTAGTCTAAAACTCAAGAGAGGTGAAGGAACTTGGTTAGTGCAAAAACTAATCCCCAAACAAGAAGGGTTAGAAAACCACCTCCAAGAGCCTTAGAAGTAGCTTCAAGCATGTCTTCAAGAGAAGGAGAAACTCTTGAAGAGATGGATCCCAAGGAGGAAGAACGAGTATTTCAGAAAGATTTATTAGATATGACTGAAATGGTAAGGATCCTCTACCAAGAAAGAAACGATAGGATTGCTGGAGAAGGGTCTAAAAACCAGAAAGAAGTAGAGGGTTCCACAGGAGGAAAGAAGAGTAATGATCAGTCAAAGAAAGGACATGGAGGAAATGGTGATCCACCATCTCCATCTGCTTCCTCTTCCTCTACATCGTCTTCTTCGACTTCGGTAAATTAGTCTCATAAGTCGAAAACCATTGGTAAAAATCCTTTTTTAAAGCTTGATGTCAAATTTGAATTGCCTATGTTTAACGATGAAGTCAATGCAGAGAAACTTGACAATTGGATCAGACAATTGGAAGTTTATTTAAGGATTCAAAACCTTCATGATGACGACACCAAGATACAACTAGCCTCGCTAAGAATGGATGGAGCAGCATTGGTATGGTGGGAAGCCAAGACCAAGGATGAAATTAAGAAACATGGTAAGAATAATTTATCATGGAATGAATTTATTACTGCAATCAAGAAGCAATTTTATCCATTAGCTCATCTACAAAAGGCTATAATGAATTGACAAAACTTTAGATAGCTTAAGGGACAGAATGTACAAGACTATACCCAAGAATTTAGGAGAAGAGCACTCTTATTAGGGGTAGACTTACAAAGTCAAGATACTTTGCTGAAATATATAGGTGGTTTCCACAGTTACCTTAAACATACTATCCTCATGTTTAATCCTACTAGTCTAGACGAAGTTTGTGTACAAGCTACGCATTTAGAGGTTAGAGGGAAAAACACTTTTGATGAGGGTAGAAACAAGCCTTTCAAAGGGAGGAACAAAGACGAAAACTTTAAGGGAAAAGGAAAAAAGAATCCATCTATCAAATATGAGGGTGAAAAAGTCATTTGTAAACATTGTTCAAAATAGGGCTATGAAGAAAAAAACTGTTGGAAATTACATGCTGGAAAAAAAAATCAGTTTAAGAAAAATAAGGGAAAGAAGAAAACTACAGCTACTACAACTACACCTCAAGATTTAGGTGATGATTCAGGGGATGAAACCAAAATTGCAGCCATGGGTTTGAAAATTATGAAGGGAAAGGAAACTAAAACTAAGCCAATCACTAGAACTTCAAACTGTCATGTGCAAGCTCCTAATGAGGAAGAAATAATTGAATTGTTCCATGTTAGGGTAGTCTCAAAACGTACTAAAATGGACACATTGTTTAACAGTGGGTCACAAGAAAATCTTATATCAAAAGACTAGGTCAAACAACTTAAACTTGAGACCATTCCACATCCAAAGCCTTATCCACTTGGGTGGATATGCAAGGATGCAAACTTACAAGTCTCAAGAAAATGCATACTACGATTCGCCATAACTGCACACTTTATTGACACAGTTGAACTTGATGTGGTGCCGCTTGATATATCAGGAATTGTTTTCGGAAGTCCTTACTTATTTGACAGGAAAGCGATCTTCTATCGCCATGAAAATAAATATCATCTCTTTAAAGATGGCAAGGAGTTCATTGTCAGAGAACATCGCAAGAAGGCAAATATAGCGATGTTAAATGCGGGACAGGTAAAAAGGCTAGTAAATTCTAGTAAGAGTTTTGTACTTCTTATGATTAAGCCCAAGGTTGATGTGAATCATGAGGCCTTTGAAAATTGTGATTCCAAGCTTAAATCAGATTTATATGATGTAGTTGATACACATCATGAGATGTTTCAGGAACCGACAGGTTTACCTCTTAAAAGGGAGATTTAGCATGAAATCCGTCTACATCAAGATTGTCCTCTTCCTAGCATCGGCATGTACCACTTGTCTATCATGAAGAATGTTGAAATCAAGAGGAACATTAAAGAATTGTTGGACAAAGGATTCATAAGACCAAGTGCTTTGCCATGTGGGTCACCGATAGTGTTGATTCGAAAAAAAGATGGAACTTGGCACATGTGTGTGGACTTCAGGGCCTTGAACAAAATAACGATAAAGAATCATTACTCACTTCCAAGGATAGATGATTTGTTGGATCAATTGAAAGATGCTAAATATTTCACTAAGTTAGACTTATGTAGTGGTTATCATCAAGTTAGAATTGCAGAAAGTGACATTTGGAAGCAAGGATGATTTTAAGAATGGAAATTTATTTTAAAATGTAGAAACCTTGGTGAATCTTAATAATCCTTCATATGTCAACTATAAATGTTTGGCGATATTTTTGTAAAAATATTCAAATTTCTAAGCATTTTATATAGTTTTTATAAAATTTTGGCGATTTTTAAGGTAAAATAACTTTATCCTATAGAATTTGGGCGAATCATTTTTAAAATAGCGAATCTTATTTTTGGAAAAACCATGGAAAATTAGCCCACAAGAAAAATTTAGCCCCTAAAATCATCCATGTTTGGAAGACAACATTTAAAACCAAACAAGGACTCTTTGAGTGGCTTGTTATGCCGTTTGGTTTATGCAATGCACCTGCAACTTTCATGCGGGTAATGGATGATGTCTTACATCCTTTTCTTGATGATTTCACTATTGTCTACTTAGATGACATTTTAATTTTCATCAAGACTAGAGAAGAGCATGTCATGCATGTTAAGAAAGTACTTGATATTTTGAAGAAAAATCAATTATTTCTTAAAATTTCAAAGTGTGAATTTGGAAAAACTTCTTTGGTTTATTTGGGACACATAGTAGGAGGAGGTGCTTTGATAATTGATCCTTCCAAAGTAGATGCCATTGTGAATTGGACTACTCCCAAATCCATCAAAGAGGTAAGAATTTTGTTGGGTGCAGCTCAGTATTGGAGGAAGTTTATTTCTAACTTCTTTGCCATAGCAGCTCCTATGCATGCAATGACTAGTGTGAAGCATGCTTTCCAATGGGGAGGCAAGCAACAAAAAATTTTTGAGTCTTTGAAAGAGAAGTTAAGTTCAACTCCAGTCCTTGCATTACCGGACTTGAGACAGTCATTCGAGATTCAGACAGATGCTAGTGATTATGCCATGGGTGCAGTTCTCTTACAACAAGGTAAGCCTGTTGCATTTCATTCTGAGACATTTAATGGTGCTGTTGTGAATTATCCTACATATGATAAAGAGTTGTATGCGTTGGTTCAAAGTGTCAAAAAATGGAAACACTATTTGATGGGCAATGAAACCATTGTTCATACCAATCATCAACCTTTACAATACTTGCAATCGCAAAGTAAATTGCAACAGTCACGTCATTTCAGATGGATGGGCTTCCTACAACAATTTCACTTGGTAATAAGGTACAAGAAAGGTATTTACAACAAGGTTGTTGATATTCTTTCAAGGCCTATTATTTGTGATATTACTTTGCTTAAGAATGATTCTATTGTACATGCAAGTTACATAGAACAATATGCTTCAGATGTTGATTTTAAGGATGTACATACTAACTTGAGTGAAGGAAATAATGTTGAGGAGAATGATTATCATTTGCATAATAATTTTCTATTTCATTTGGGAAAGTTATGTATACCACAGGGGGAGAGACTAAGCATAATGAGAGAAGCTCATTCTTCTCTCATAGCTGGACATTTCGGGGTGAGCAAAATGGTGGCACATTTACAGAGGTATTGTTATTGGCCTCGCATAGTAGATAGTGTTTCATGTTTCATTAGAGGTTGTTCATTATGTGCTACAAGAAAGCCTAGTAATAGGAATTTTGGTTTATATACGCCATTGTTGGTACCTTCTAGACCATGGGAAAGTGTTTCTATGGATTTTGTTGGAGGGCTACCATTATCTAGAAAGCAACATGATTATCTTTATGTAGTAGTTGATCGTTTCAGGAAGATGTGTATTCTTATGCCATGTAAGAAAAATATAACTGCTGAACAAACTATTGATTTGTATTTTCAACATGTATGGGTTCATTATGGCTTGCCTACTTCTATTGTTAGTGACAGGGATTCCAGATTCATGGGGAACTTTTGGTCCAATTTATGGAAGATGATGGACACCAAGTTGAAGAAGAGTACTGCTTTCCATCCGCAAACAGATGGCCAAACAGAGGTAGTGAACATAAACATTGTACATCTTTTGAGAGGTTATTGCAGCAAGCATCCCAAGCTTTGGGATGAGCATTTGCATTACATTCAAAATGCTTACAACTGAGCCAAGCACTCTTCTACAAATACTTCACCTTTTGAAGCTTGTTTTGGGTATTTGCCTAAATCACCTTTAGATTTTATTCTTGAGAAGGATGTGGCCATTGATGGTCATAGTGACATTGACAAACCTCGCATGTTCATTGAAAGAATTCATCTCATACGTCAGCAAGTTCAAGAATAGCTTGAAAAAAGTCAAGGCAAGTACAAGGAGAGGCGTGATAAGAACATAATTGATCATAAGTTTCAAGAAGGTGATGAGGTATGGTTGCATATTAGTAAGGAAATAGTGCAAGGAGAAGGTAAAAAGCTGAAGCCTATTCATTATGGTCCATTCAAGATCCTTAAACAAGTTGGAAATAATGTTTTTCAATTATATTTTCCTTCATACATGCAAATGTATTCCGTTGTTAATGTGGAAAATCTATGTTTGTATGAACCTCCTCTAATTGTTGATTATGAAAGTGACATTCAGCTGCCATCCATAGAGGATTTCTCACCAGAATTTTTGGATGAGTTGAAAGAGGATGCTATCCTTGACAGAAGGACGCGCACTTCAAGGAGGGGAAATGTTGATTATGTTCGGGTTGGTCTTAAAGGCAGAAAACTAAGTAAGGAAAAGTGGATTGAATTGGAAAAGGTGAGGGACCTGTACCCTAATCTTCTTAACAAGTAATTAAAGGATTTTGGGGTCCAAAAGATTCCCAATTGGGAGGTGTGATCAGGTGATCATGTCCTAAGTGAAGAAAATGCTCAAAATTGGAATTGCTCAGAATTGGTTGAAATCAAAACGATTGGATAGAACTCATCGATACGATCCTGTTTCCATGAATGACACTCAAAACTAACTCTGTATGCAAAAGTTATTCAAGTTTGAATATTCACAATTTCATTTAAAAATAAATATTAAAAAAAAATAAAACAAAAATACATATATATATTTGAAAAAAAAATGTGGTAGGCCTGGAGGCCGCCACATGGCCTCAATATTGAAGAGTTTGGAGTGACAAAATTATTTCGAAATTGGCAGGATTTGACCGTAGGTCGATCGAGTGGCAGCCCCAAGGCCTTACCACCTGGGCTCGTGGTAGTTCTTAATCACATGAGTTATAACCGTTATTTAAACTTAATGTTGTTTTGGTTTGGGCGGAAAGGGGGCTAGCCCCCCCTTTACATAGAACCATTCGCCCAGAACCGTAGGATTTTTCCTCCGATGGTTTTAGGAAGGCGGTTAGTGGATATGAACACATGTCCTGATAGTTAGTGGATATGCCATGGTTTTGGCTGACCGTTGGCTCAAACGGCTCGAATGGCGGTGGTTTAGTTGCTCTATGTGACCACTACCACTAACAATAAAATTCAATGCTAACCGTTCCAACATTTTTTGGGTGGAGTCCACCTTTTTTGGTGCCAATTTCCATTTTTAGAAGTTCTAACTCCCGCTACTTCAGATTTGGTGAATTTTTTTTGGGAAAAAGGGACAAAACTTGTTTTGGGGATAACTTCTTCTACAAGAAACCATTTTGGACAAAATTTTGGTCGATTTTGGGTATTCTCAGCATTCTGGAGTGACTGGAATAGGTTGTAGAGACAAACGAGGTGTCTTTTAGCCATTGTTATGTCAGATAATCTTGAGGAGCCATCAAGGCCTTGAGGGAAAAGGAGCTGCATTGGATCACCCTTCACTATTTTAGGTGAAAACAAAGTCATTTCTAGCTTCTTTCTATATTCTGAATTCATTTTCACAACTGGTTTGGCCTGTTTAGGAATTTTTCTCATTGTAATACCATTTTGAATCATGATAATATATCAAGGACATGCCCATTGGGAGCCTTGGACCCAACATATGTAGCCCAGGAGGGGTGAACTACCTCATCATGTGCTATGTGTTTATGGTGAAGTTATTTTGTTGTGTTAGATAGATTTGAGATTGTTATCTAGTAAACTAAAACAATACTCCCTCACACAAAAATTTCATAAACTCTGATAAAAAATACTTTGCACATTTATTTTCAATGGAAATGAATACTTTGAACAATAAGACAAATACTTTCATTTTCAGATGATTTAGTCATGGGGAGAAACCCCAGATGAAAAGATATATTTGCCATTGATGACAAAGGGGGAGAGATTTATCAGATGTAGAGGACAGAGGCAGAGGACAGAGGCATGGTTCCAAGGGGAACATGAGTGATATGATTTCATTATTGCATCAAAGTGTTGCCATCAATGCCAAAGGGGGAGATTGTTGATTAAGGTTGGTTGTCATTGATGTCAACCCCTGAAGAAAGCCCCGTAGAACAAAGGTTGGGTGAATGATGTCAACTCATTATTTTCTTTTCATGGTTGATAATAAGTAGAAATGGATGAACTCCAAAGTGGTCTCCTTATGGTGAAATCCCTCACAAGAAGATGTTTTGTGGATTGAGTTATCCTAGAAGTATGGCTAGAGAACCCATGATTATTTGTTGAATAATGAGATGAATGCCAGTGAATTTTTCTGTGAAACTATCCTATATGGATAGTTCTTGTCATGTCATTTCTGGTGGTATGTGGAACATCACATAAATCCTCACGGTTAGAGAGTTATGGCCATGAGAAGTTGGAGAACCTAGGTTTGGGTAATGGACCCAAGTTTGTTTGATGGATAGCGGTATGAGTTTTGATATATTTTAAGGTAATACTATTTTATATGGATATTACATGTCATTCAATTTCTGGTGGAATGTGGAATGTCACATAACTCCTCACGGTTTGAGAGTTATGGCCTTACGAAGTTGGAGGACCCTCATATGTCATCTAGATGCCCCAAGAGGTCAAAGTAGTCAAAGTGATTTAAGAGATTTTAAAAGATAAATAATAAAGTGAAGTGATGAGTGTAATATAATTCAAGGTGAATACAAAATAAATTAATTCAATAATAAATTTAATGGAGAAATTAGAAGTGGGTTAACCCTAAAATAAGGAAAGTGGGCAAAGTGACCTAGAAGATGTTTTTAAGGAAGCTACTTGGAGAGTATAAATAAGAGGCAAGGCTCTCTCATTTAAAACACAATTGATCATATTGAATACCTATAGGTTTATGAGGTAACCAAAGGATATAGAATATGAATTTCTGAGAAAAGTGAAGAAAAGAAGGCCGGAATTCAAGGAATGATAAATTCTTTTGATGATGCTTTCTAAGCTATGTTTTTTTCAGGTCATCTCACCATTTTTACAATACATTTTTTTTATAGAATTATTCAAACCGTGAAATTGATATTCCATTGAGGAAACATATCCAAGTATATGTGGTAAAAAATTCATCTTGTGGGTCATTGTATTTTTGGAGTTACACTCCGTGGAAAATAGGGTTTGTGGCTAGTCTTGAATCTAATAAAAAACAGGTGTTTGAGGTAAAAACTACATAACTTCTTCATAACAGATCCAAAATCAGTAAGACAATTTTTTTTGGTTATAGTACAGTCTATAGTATGTTGTGTAACATTTTCAGATCAATTCAACAAACATTCTGTGTGGGGCATGCTCTACAAGGTCGGTCTCTAGAATACGCCAAAATTCAACAAGGTGTGTCATTTTTTCCATAATTCCTTTTCAGAGAGGTTGAAAGTAGTGAAAAAATGAGGAATTGAATAAAACATACTCAAGAAAATTGTGTATGAGTTTCATATATTTATTTATTACAGGTATAGAGTTATGATTATTTCAAGTTAGGGTTGTTGACTAATCCAAAACTAGTCTTGTGAGACTAAAGAAACGTTTGATGAAAATGATCGTCTCTTGTTGTTAAAGTTAATAAAGGTTTGAAGGTATGTGATCATATAAAACATGTCTATTACACAGTTACAAATCATATTTGGATGATGAAATTGATGATGGCTTTTGGTTGACGTACAAGTTGGGTACATGGTTGAGACAAGTAGTTGATGAGTTGGCACATACATGAGGTGTATAGTTGATGATGTTTGTACATATTGATGAGTCATAGTTGATGAGTACTTGACACATTATTGGTACATACTTGGTACATGGTTTTTTGCACTTTTTTATGGTATAGGTTGATTATAGATTGTTTGGTACAGGTTGGTCAATGGCTGATGCACTTGTTTATCATACAGGTTGATTACAGGTTGAGGTATAGGTTGATGCATGGTTTAGGTTTATTGGTACATGTTTACATAAATATATTTCACAGTTATAGTGTGACAGTGGTTCCATTATTCTACTTCTACTTTAAGGTGGTTGGATGGGGCAAGGATAGGTGGTTGTAGCCGAAGAACATAGGGGGTTGTATCTTCCTTCTGGTTGTAGCCAGAGAATTGGGGAGTTGAAGATTCCCTCATGTTGTAGCCTGAGAAACTAGGGGGTTGGAGCCTCCTTCCAGTTGCAGTTGGAAAACAAATTAAGTTTGTGCTTCCAATGAATGTAATTCTTCAAGACATATAAGATAAATCATTCTGTGGTTTTCTCCCGATTTGGGTTTCCACATAAAACACTGGTGTATTGTGTATGTGTGTGATTGTTCATTTCTTATTTCTCATTATTGGATAATAATTCTACATTGATATAAAACTTGGATTATTTGGAGAAAAAGGATTATAATTACACTATTACTGATTCACCCCCCCTCTCTGTAATCCAATAGAAGGAAATCAGACATAAAAACTAATTGAAAAAGAAGACAATTATGAAGAAGAATTGATCAGTTCTTTAGATGAACTAAGAAAAGAAAGAGAAGAAAACAAGTCACTCAAGATAGAATTGATGAAACAAAATGAAAGTTCTCACATTTTTGAAGAATCCCAACAGGTCATCATGAACTTATGAACTCAACTACAAGAATCCAAAAAGAACGAAGAAAATCTTAAAGATCAAAACCAGTATTTGGAATCCAACATAGAAAAACAGAAGGCAGAAGCATAAATGGGAGAAAATATATTGATAGATCATATCAAGAAAAGAACTAATTACCTAAACCATCTTGAGGCAAAGTTTGGTGAAGAAGAGAAAGGACTTGAAGAAGAAATAATCACATTAAAAATCCAGCTTGACGAAGCGAAAAGAATAGAAGAAGTCATGAAGTCTCAGATAATTAAGAAAGAAGAAGAGGTTGAGAAGCTTGAAGAAGAAGTTGTCACATTGAGAAGTAAAAACGTGAAGCTCAATAAGAATGTTGAAGAGACATAAACATCCACATCAGTTATAGAGAATAAAGAGAAGCACTCAATGTTTCTAGAAAAGAAGAACGGAGAAAACAGAAAGAGTTATGCAAAAGTACTCAAAGGAAGGAATCATGGTCAACCAAAATCTAAGAAAACTATTAAAGATACATATTCAAGAATACCATCCATGTTCAAGACACAAAGAAGCTTCAACCATGATCATGATCAGTCAAGGCATAAATTCAGAAGGACTACACCACAAATAAGATCATTCATTCTCAGGTATGCAAATTTCTTTTATGGTCATTGTTTTTATTGTACTAATTTTGGACATAAGGTTGCAGATTGTAGGGATTATAAGAATGTTCAAGGAAGAAATGCCTATGTGGCCCCACATAACATTGAATGTTATAAATGTCATAACTATGGACACATAGCTAGTGATTGTAGAAGCATGATTGATACTTCCATGAAAGAGAACACTGATATCAAACATAAGAAAGTATGGATAAGAAAACATGAAGAACAGGTGAAAAAATACCAAGTCCCATAGATCATAAGATTGGAAATAAAACGAGATGAATAAAATTCTAGAGAGAAAAATAAATATATCAGATACAGAAAGGTTTGGAAAATAACTGAAAGAAAATAAGGATAGGTAAATAAGGAACGAGTTCAAGAGATTGTACTTCCAGGAATTATAGTGAAAGATGAATCCATAGAGAGAAAGAAAGAAGTTAGATCTCAGAGAGATGATGAATCTACCAATGAAGATGATGTTGAATACACATCAGAGAAGGAATTGTTCAGAGCCATCTGGCTTAGAGACTCCCAGGTAACATGAAAATTATACAGGGAGACACTATGCGATAGTTGTACTAGACCAAATAACCATCCTTCGAGCAACTTGTAGTATTTGAGTAGACAGATCTAAAGAAGACAATTAGCAGAAGCACAGTTTGATAGTTGTAGTAGTGAAGACTACATAATAGTATAGTAATAAATGGGTCAACATTATGGATAGTTGTGGAGTAGAGTCTTGGACAGTATGGAAAGATATGGATTTGTAAGAACACTTAGAAAGTTTGGACAAATATATGACCGTGGATGAGAGAATGGATTCATAGATTGGTTTAGAGAGTGGTCCAAATACAAAGGAACATTATGGATATTAATTACACAGGAAATGGCTCGAACAATGCTAATGGATTCCAAATTGACATATATTGTTTAGACACATGCAGTGCATACAACAATTCACATTCAAAACAAAGTAATTCTCAAAAACAACATTGACAAAACTCCCTACAAGATATGGAAAGGAAGACCAACAAATGTGAAGAACATCAAAATATTTGGAAGAAAATTCTACATCAAAATAAAAGATGAAAGAATGGGAAAGTTTGACTCTCGTGTGGAAAAATGAGTACTTGTTGATTACTCAAGTACAAGGAAAGCTTACAAGTGTTACAATCTGAGACTGAATAAAGTTGTGGAAATCATTAATGTAACAATTGATGAAACAGGTTGATGAGAATCAAAGGAAGAAGAAAATGAATCAGTGGAACAACTTTACGAAGAATAAGAAAAAGATGAAGAAGAAGTAGAAAAGTAAGATGAAGAAGATCAGACAGAAGTAGAAAGTGCCTCCAAAGACACCTAGAAAATGAGTAAAAAAGAATCTCCTTTTAGATTAGATTATCAGAAACAAGGATGTGAGAGTTGAGACTAGAAGAAGAATCCATTCACCAAAACAAATGAACCTAACACACTTATCTAGGATTGAACCAAACATTTTTGAAGAGGCCAACAAGGATGAATTATGGAATAAGGCCATGGATGAAGAATTTGATCAAATAGAGAAGAATGACACTTGGGAATTGGATCCAAGAGAAAAGAATAAAAATGTTATTAGAACAAAGTGGGTTTTATGAAATATATTGAATGAATATGGACATGTTACAAGGAACAAAGCTATATTGGTATGTAAAAGATAGACACAGTTTGAAATAATCGACTTTGAAGAGACATTTTCCCTAGTTGCCAGAATGGAAGAAATCCAATTGCTTTTATCTTATGCATGCTCCAAGAATATTAAAGTGTATCAGATGGATGTGAAATCATATTTTTTGAATGGGGAACTTGAATAAGAAGTCTACATCAAACAACCAGAAGGATTTCAGTTGTCAGAGAACGCATATTACGTGTGCAAATTGAAGAAGGCCTTGTATGGTCTAAAACATGCTCTTAGAGCATGGTACTCTAGACTGGATAAATATCTACAACAGGTAGGGTTCAGAAAAGGAAGTGCATAAAACAAACTCTACATCAAGGTAAGTCAAGATAGTATTTTATTAATTGAAGTTTATGTTGATACTATTATTTTTGGAAGTAATGATGATAACTTAAGCCATAAATTTGCAAAGGATATGCAAAATGAGTTTGAAATTTCATTACTTGGAGGACTATCCTTCTTTCTGGGTCTTTAGATACGTCAAAACAACCAAGGATTTTTTTATTTCTCAAATAAAATATATCATAGAAATGCTAAAGAGGTTTGGAATGGAATATCGAAAACCAATTACCACTCCTATGCAAACCAATTGCAAGTTGAGAAACGATAATGATCCAAAGTCTGCAAACTAGAGGAAATATAGGTCAATGATTGGTAGCTTACTATATGTGACAACATCTAGACCAGATGAAATGCAAGAAGTTGGACATGTGACATGATTTCAAGCAGCACCAAAGGAATCACCTGTATTAGCAGTGAAGAGGATTTTCAGATATCTCAAAAGGAACAAAAGAGTTTGGATTATGGTATCCAAAAGGAAAGAATGTATCACTTATTTCCTACACAGATGCAGATTGGGCATGTTTCATTGATGACTGACAAGAAATCGATGGAGCAATGTTCTACTTGGTTGAGTGTTTAGTATCTTGGCTAACAAAGAAACAATCATCAATATCTTTATCTACAACCAAAATAGAGTATATTGCAGTAGCAGGATATTGTACTTAGGTTCTATGGATGAAACAAACATTGACAGATATATAAGTTGACTATTATGATCCTATTCCAATCTATTGTGATAATACAAGCGCCATCAATATCTCAAAGAACTTAGTGATGCACTCCAAGACAAAGCACATTCCAATAAAGTATCACTTTCTATAGGAACAGGTTGAAGAGAAGAACATCAAAGTTGAATATGTGGGAACAAAAGAACAAGTGGAAGACATATTTACAAAAATTCTTCCAAGTGAAGCCTTTGAGTATCTTCGCCAGAGACTCGGAGTAATTTGTACTCCAAAATAAAGGCTTTCAAATTCTTATATTATATGTCTTAGATATACACGAGGAAGAAACATAAAGAGGACAATTCAGTTTGATATCAGTTTCAGGAAGAATCCAATTAGGGGGAGTAACCTTGGATGGAAAGATACCTTTTCCATTGATGACAAAGGAGGAGAGATTTTTCAAATGCAAAGCTAAATGCTTGGATAAAGAGCACAAATGGATGGTCCTAGGGGGAGAAATGGTCACATGGGGAGAATGAGTGATATGAATTCAGTATTGCATCAGAGTGTTTCCATCAATGCCAAAGGGGGAGATTGTTGATTATTTGGATTGGTTGTCATTGATGTCAAACCTTGAAGAAAGTCCGGTAGAGAATTATGGTAGCACAAAGGTTTTGGTAATGGACCCAAGTTTGTTTGATGTATAATGGTATGATTTTTAATATATTTGAAGGTAAGAGTATTCTAGATGGATAGTACATTTCATGCCATTTTTGGTGGTATGTGGAACGTCAGATAACCCCTCACGAGTCATCTAGAAGCCCTAAAAGTTCAAAGTAGTCAAAGTGGTTGCAAAGAATAAATTATTTAAATAGGACTATTCTATATGGATAGTACATGTCATTCCATTTCCGGTGGTAGGTGGAACGTAACATAACTCCTCACGGTTAGATATTTATGACCATGTGAAGTTTGAGAAACCTCACGAGTGATCTAGAAGCCCCAAAAGGTCAAAGTAGTCAAAGTGGTTGCAAACAAGAAATTATTTAAATAATAAAGTGAAGTGATGAGTGTACTATAATTCAAAGTGGATACAAAAGAAATTATTTAAATAATAAAGTTAATGGGGAAAATACTAAGTGGACAAGTGGTTAGAAGTGGGTTAGCCCTTAAATAAGGAAAGTGGTTTAAGATGGTTAGAAGTTAACCCCTCGAGGAAGCTACATAAAAGTATAAATAATAGGCAAGGGTCTCTAATTTTAATTACACTTGAGAATATTGAATATCTATAATTAGATAAGGTAACCAATGGATATCTAAGGCAAATTTCAAAGGGAAGGTGAAGTAAAGAAGGCCGAAATTCAAGGGAGGATAAATTCTTTTGATGATGCTTTCTAAGGTATGTTATTTATAGGTCATCTCACCATTGTCACAATAAATGTTTTTCTAGAATAACTCAGACCGCGAAATATAGAGGCTATTGAGGAAACATATCCAAGTAGATGTGATAGAAATGTCAGTTGGTGGTTTGTTATATTTTTGTAGTTACACGCTGTGGAAAATAGGGTTTGTATTTGTAGCTAGTCCTGAAACTAGACTAAAACATATGTTTGAGGTAAAACATCATAACTTCTTCATAACAGATCCAAATTCCGTAAGACCAAATGTATTGGTTAGATTACAATTTGTAGTATTATTTGTCTCATTTTTAGATCCATACAATAAATATTCCATGTGGGGCATGCTCTACAAACTTGCTCTACAAGATTGCTCTATAGAATAAGCCAAAATTCAACAAGGTATGCCATTTTTTCTATAAATCCTTTTTTGAGAGGTTCCAAGTAGTGAAACCTAGAGGAATTCTATAAATACACTAAAGAACATTGTGTACTATTTTCAGATCTTTATTCATTAGAGGTTATGATTATCTCAAGTTAGGGTTGTTGACTAATCCAAAATTATTCATGTGAGACTAAAGTAAAGTTTGATGAAAATGCTAGTCTCTTGGTGTTGATGTTAAGGAAGGTTTGTAGTTATGTGATCATATACACTAGGTCTATTGTGGATTTAGAAATCAGATTTGGATGATGAAATTGATGAGGGATTTTGGTTGCGGTACATGTTGGGTACATGGTTGAGACAAGTAGTTGATGAGTTGGAACATACATGAGGTGTATAGTTGATGATGTTGGTACATCTTGATGAGTCATAGTTTATGTGTATTTGATGCATGATTGGTACATATTTGGTGCATGGTTGATGAAATCATTGATGGTATAGGGCGACGTATAGGTTGGCGCAAGGTTGATGCACTTGTTTATGGTACATGTTGATTATAGGTTGTTTATGGTTTAGGTTGATTACAGGTTGTTTGGTGTAGGTTGATTGGTATAGGTTTACAATAGTATATCTCATAGTGTGTGTGACGATAGTTCCATAATTCCACTTCTACGCCAAGGCAGTTGGATGGGGCAAGGACAGGTGGTTGTATCCAGAGAAAATAAGGGTTTGTAGCCTCCTTCTCATTGTAGCCAGATAATTGGGGAGTTGGAGCTTCCCTCAGGTTGTATCTTGAGAAACTAAGGAGTTGGATCCTCCTTCCAGTTGTAGCTGGAAAACAAAGGAATTTTGTGCTTCCAATGAATGTAATTATTAAAGATGATCCGTCAGGATTTTTTGAATGACTTATGGTTGAGTTTTATTTGCATGCATTAATTGACCATTGGGAAACTTAACGAAAGAGTGAGAAAAGAAAAGGAATTATACAACCATTAACATATTTGCAGATCTGAAATGTAATGAAAAACAACAAACTATAATGCACAGGTTGATAACGAAGTTCGGCACAACTTTTCCTACGTCTTCGAACCTTTTCTCTGTGAGGGAGGCTTCTTTATTTCTGTTAGAAAGCTTAATAGTACATATTTACAATGCCGAATGGCTTCCAGGCTGAACTGGTCTTGTTCGCCTAGATCTCTAGAATCTTGCACAACTTACGACACCTGAAACGGATGTCCCGAGCTCTCATACATCGTCCGACAACATCTCCTCCTCAACAGCTTCCCTCCCTCAAAATGGCTTTGACTTGGCTTTGCGTCAGCATATCTACTCTCCAAAACCGTCCAAAAGCTGTCTAAAAGCTCTACCTTCGCCTCAAAATGGCCTTGGTTAAATAGTGGGAAAGTTGGTTATCCATCTCCAACTTCCTCCACGAATTTAGGCTCTAAAAAAGCCCAATAACTCCCAAAAATGAGTTAATTACATTAAATTAACCAAAAGTGGTTATAAAAACCCACTTTCAACTATAATGTAGTTATAAATTTGGGCTTAGCCCCTTTCGTTGGCATGCGCACCCCCTTTCTAGGTCATATGGGCACCATAGGGCCAAGCGCTAGCCCAAAGGGCTAAGCGTTGGCCCCTAGCCCTCACGCACATTGGCATATAGGTCGTATGGTATATGCCAATAGGGCCACGGGCTGGTGGCTATACAAAATGCCGCGCTGTTTGGTAACGCTTATAACCGTTGGTCCGCACCATAATTGCACCTCGCGCATGTGTTTAAAACGCCGTGCCTATGGTCCTGTCGGAGGGTTGTATGGTAAGCCGAGGGCTGGGGCTTAGGCCCCGGCCCTTTTCCTGTCGAATCCACACTCCAACCAAACACAAATATCAATTGCGTCATTCACTTAACAAGTAAAAACACGCGGCCTATTGGTCGGAGGCATTTGCGAAGGCGTAGCAGTGGGAGGTCCGGGGTTCGAATCCCCGGGGCCCCAAAATCTTTTGACATAGCCCTCATTGGCTAAACCCGGGGTGCCACGTGGCAGCCCATGATTGGGCCACATGGCACCTTATCCACCAATCAAACCTTGACACATGTCGTCTTCTGATTGGTCCATGTGTCTTGCCACTTGTCAAGCCATACTCCTACGTCACTTTGCCGCGTCAGCTTTCGTACCTTGCCACGTCACTTGCCATATGCCCAGTCACTTGCCGCGTCAACCTACCACGTCAGCTGCTGACATCACCCTGCCATGTGTCACCTTTTCAATGGTGACACGTGTCACTTCAGGATTGGTCCAACTGCGCGTCGAAAATGCCAAATCTGCCTGACATGTGTCACTGCCTGAGGCTGCCACGTGTCCTGTACGGATCTACCACGTGTCATCGTACAAAACTGCCACGTGTCATCCCCTGGTGCTGCAAAGTCACCTGTATGGACCTGCCACGTGTCATTGTATGGACTGACACGTGTCCTGTACGGACTCTACAGACAGGTACAGTCAGCATCCAAATTTTTCCCTATTTGGCTTGGCAGACAGAATGCGATATCTTCTCCATACAGACTCCGTTTGACAAAAAAATTATACCACCAGAATTAGGAAGACGAGACAGACGCAATGGTGTTGGTTTCATCGGATTCCGAGCACTTTCATTTTTGAGCATTTTTCATGCCCTGACAGGCTTTTGAATCTGATTTCGGATCACACCTCCCAACAATAAGACCTTTTGGTCCCTAAAAGGTTACTGACCACTCGACAAGCTCAGGATAGGCCACCCGGCTTGCTCTGGATCCGATTACATTAATGGAAGCAAAATACAATGAAGTTGAGACATCCACTTTTGGCAGAACCAAGTGACTGCTTTCTTTCCTTCACGGTGTTCATCTTGCTTTGCTGGTAATCCTTCCCCCTTCATGGGTGCATGCAAAATCATTTTCCCCTTATTTGGACGAAGGTCTGGATTAAGCTTCCAACAACTAGCCTTTTGATGTCCACTCTTGTTGCAAAACGTACAACGAGTTTTTGGCATCCAGACCTGCTTAACCTTCTCCTTCTTCCGTCGTGGACTTGCGCCTTTATGTCATTTTTCCTTCCTGGTCGACATAGGTTTCCTGTACAAAGTTTGTCTCTTCCAACACTTGGCAACACAATTCTTAGGTGAATGACAATAAGCACATGGATAAAGTTTCCACAAGTTCCGGTTTACTTGATTATTCTTGTTATAATCAAAAGGAGAATTAACAAAAACATGACCATTATACCTTCCATGCTGATCTTCACTTTTCTTTGGAGATGACTTGCATTCACTACCATAGTCCTGAATTGATGGGCGATTTCCCTTTGTGAAGTGTTCTCGCAATGTTTTAAGTTGGCCATTTGAAGCATCACTTGCTTCCGGAGTTTTGGAACCTATCTTGGAAGACTCTCCAAGGTCCCCTCTTTCATATCCCAATCCTAAGTATCGAGGCCTTTCTTCAAACTCAATGGGATTCACAATTCCTTGACCTCTACATCCAAGGCCCTTTCCTTTTTCATAGCCCATCTTGGTTAGCATTCTCAAACCTACACCTTTTGTGTGTTTTTTGAATTCACCAAAACCAACTTGATGAGTATGGGGAAAATTTGTTGAGAAACCTTCACCGTATACCTCAGATATGTTGTCTGAAATAGATGTAGAAGGCACTTCCTTCAATGCTTCTTTTCCTTTGTTGTTCTTTGAAGATTTCTCTTGAACCGTGCTCTTTCATTCCAAGTAGTCTTCATACAACACCTTCACCATCTCGGCCATGGCAAACACCGAATCTCTGAACTTCTTCTCGTCTTGAGAAAGTCCTCCTGTAGATGCCATTTTCCTCCTTGAGATGTGCTCTTCCCTGGATAACATGAAAAACTCAATTCCAAACGTCAACTAGCTCTGATACCACTTGATCCGTCAGGATTTTTCGAATGACTTATGGTTGAGTTTTATTTGCATGCATTAATTGACCATTGGGAAACTTAACGAAAGAGCGAGAAAAGAAAAGGAATTATACAACCGTTAACATATTTGCAGATCTAAAATGTAATGAAAAACAACAAACCATAATGCACAGGCTGATAACGGAGTTCGACACAACTTTGCCTACGTCTTCGGGCCTTTTCTTTGTGAGGGAGGCTTCTTTATTTCTGTTCTAAAGCTTAATAGTACATCTTTACAATGTTGAATGGCTTCCAGACTGATCTGGTCATGTTCGCCCAGATCTCTAGAATTTTGCACAACTTACGGCACCTGAAACGGATGTCCCGAGCTCTCAGAAATCGTCCAACAACATCTCCTCCTCAACAGCTTCCCTACCTCAAACTGGCTTTGACTTGACTTTGCCTCAACATCTCTGCTCTCCAAAACCATCCAAAAGCAGTCTAAAAGCTCTACCTTGGCCTCAAAATGGCCTTGGTTAAATAGTGGGAAAGTTGGTTATCCATCTCCAACTTCCTCCACGAATTTAGGCTCTAAAAAAGCCCAATAACTCCCAAAAATGAGTTAATTACATTAAATTAACCAAAATTGGTTATAAAAACCCACTTTCAACTATAATGTAGTTACAAATTTGGGCTCATCCCCTTTCGTTGGCACGCGCGCCCCCTTTCTAGGTCATATGGGCACCATAGGGCCAAGAGCTAGCCCAAAGGGATAAGCGCTGGCCCCTATCCCTCACGCACATTGGCATATAGGTCGTATGGTATATGCCCATAGGGCCACGGGCTGGTGGCTATACAAAATCCTGCACTGTTTGGTAACGGTTATAACCGTTGGTCTGCACCATAATTGCACCCCACGCATGTGTTTAAAACGTCGAGCCTATGGTCCTGTCGGAGGGTTGTATGGTAAGCCGAGGGCTGGGGCTTAGGCCCCGACCCTTTTCCCGCCGAATCCACACTCCAAATAAACACAAATATCAATCATGTTGTTCACTTAACAAGTAACAACATGTGGCCTATTGGTCGGAGGCATTTGCAAAGGCGTAGCAGTGGGAGGTCCGGGGTTCGAATCCCTCGGGCCCCAAAATATTTTGACATAGCCCTCATTGGCTAAACCCGGGGTGCCAAATGGCAGCCCGTGATTGGGCCACGTGGCACCTTAACCACCAATCAAACCTTAACACATGTTGACTTCTGATTGGTCCACGTGTCTTGCCACTTGTCAAGCCGTACTGCCACGTCACTTTGCCGCGTCAGCTTCCGTACCTTGCCACGTCACTTGCCGTACGACCAGTCACTTGCCACATCAACCTGCCATGTCAGCTGCTGATGTCACCCTTCCACGTGTCACACTTTCAGTGGTGACACATGTCACTTCAGGATTGGTCCAACTGCGCATAGAAAATGTCGAATCTGCCTGACACGTGTCACTACCTGAGGCTGCCACATGTCCTGTATGGACCTGCCACGTGTCATTGTACGAAACTTCCACGTGTCATCCCCTGGTGCCGCCATGTCACCTGTATGGACCTGCCATGTGTCATTGTACGGACTAACACGTATCCTGTACGGACTGTACGGACAGGTACAGTCAGCATCCAAAAGTTTCCCTGTTTGGCTTGGCGGACAGAATGCAATAACTTCTCCATACGGACTCCGTTTGACAAAAAAATTATACCACCGGAATCAGGAAGACGAGACGGACGCAATGGTGTTGGTTTCATAGTATTCCGAGCACTTTCAGTTTTGAGCATTTTTCATGCCCTGACAGGCTTCTGAATCCGATTTCGGATCAAAAGACATATAAGAAAAATAATTTTGTGCTTTTCTCCCGCTTTGGGTTTCCATGTAAAAACACTGGTGTAATGTGTATGTGTATGATTGATCATTTGTTCATTATTTATTTACTCTACATCTATTGGATGATAATGCTACATTGATATAAAACTTGCATTTATTGTTAGAAATGATTAAATTTCTCTATTACTGATTCACCCCCCTTCTCAGTAATCCAACAACTCCACTCACAATATTGTAAGGGGTTAGAACCCTATGATAGAACCTTGCCTAATTTGGCATCCTGAATTTTAGAGGGGATAGGTTAAATGAAAGGCCCAAATTTATGAATCTTTGTATATCTAGGATGCGACACATTCGAATATCTAGAATCTCTCACCTGCATATAGGTTCAACTTGCCCATACTTTCATGTTTTGGGCTTTCCCCTACAGATTCCAACTAGGCACCTAGTCCACATCTTGCATGAAAATTGTAAGAAATCCATCCTCCTTCCATATTCCCAAAATTAACACTAAATTTCAAGAAAATCACAATTTCCATTCAAATGTTAAACATTACAACATTCAATCTCAGGTAATTCAAACTTAGAGTGTAACCTCGCGACAACCTAAGATTACAACCCACGATTAAGGAGTTTGAGACTTAGGGGAACTAAGTCCCACATAGTTCATAGATACTAAGAGTATAGAATCTGAAATGAAGGGGTTTGTAATAGAATTCCAATTAGAGGATGGATAGTGAATAAAATTACTATACATTTTAGAAACAGAGATCACAAAACCCTTCTTTCCATTCCATAATTCAAATAGATAATAACTAGTAGATAAATACAATTCATGCAGATAACACTAGCTAATTGCTCATTTCATTTCTCTCAGGTTTTCTTAGAAACCATATAAATTCATATTCATTACAAATACACAACATGTCTTATAGAGCATACTAATTTCACAGCGAGATACTTATCTATTTAGGAAAAGGGTAGGCCAAACCAGCCGAGTAAGGGTGAAAACCTTTCCACCAAACCATAGGCTCAGATACACTAGATATTTTCAATCTGTCCACCCTCGTTCCAAGACATGATACCACCAAGGAATCCTCTTAGACTCTTATAAAAACTTGAAAAAGTGAAGGCCACTCTCGTTCACGCAACCACTGGTTGAAAACCCTTACACCCACCATGCCCAGGGCCAACATCAAGCTTGTGGCCATCTCAACTTAGGTTAGGTTTTTGGTTTCTAAGACTATCCATGAAAACAATATTAATCTAAAACTCATGTGTATCCTCCCCAAACATGGATTCTCCCACAGATATCATTAATATCTACTCCTACATATTCTAGTCCTCCTCCATAGTTCTTCCTTATCGACCATTTTTTGTCTCATCCCCTCTACACCCATCATCTTCTCCTTGGAAGTTTCTCAATTTCTTTCCCATGCAACTAGGAGGTCCACAATTTTCCATGGAAGTACCAATTCATTACTCTCATGCATTTACATGGAAGGTACTTTATTAACTTCCCAACATACTATTATCACTCCATAGTTTCCCTTGGTTGGGGGAAGGAAACCACAGAGGTAACCAAAAACCACTTTGGGGCTTGGAATCTGGCCTTTCGAAACCAAATAAGGCTCTCTCAATGTAAATTAGGCCCAATGTCTAGATCTAAAATGGAAATAAGCTCTTAATATGCAGTGGTAGAGAAGAGAGAGAAATCCATTAGGCATGGAGCCAACTTTGAAGAAAATGGAACTATAAGTGACTGGTGGTAGAACTATCAAGGAAGCAGAGCATAGATAGGCGATAATATTTCAGTTTAAATATTTTTGTTTTAGGATGGAATAAAGATAAAACAATTAACCACATCCAGAGCACCAACTAAGATGAATTATGATTGATTTAAGAAGAGATAACAATACTTAAATTGCTTGAATCTAAAGAATCAATATCAGATGAATTCTAGACCATTAACTTTCCAATTTAAGTAAATAAGATTGCAGATGAAATAAAAAAAGAACATAGGAAATACATACATGAGAGAGAAAAACACACTTCATATCACCACCATAAGAATCCCTGGTATGAATAACACTCTACTTCTGCACTAATATTCCATTAAAATCCAGAAATATTACAAAATGCTCAAGAGAAATGTCCTCTATGTTTATTCCAACCCTTTGTACATTCAAAATGATAAATATATATAGAAAAAAATCTTACCCAAGATGAGGAGGTCGATCTCAACTATTTCAGAAAGTTGTATCTGGTTACAAAATTATAGCAAAACGTTTAGAACTATCTTTTAGGAAATAGGAATCAATTTTTTGAAAAATAGGGGGCCAAGATAACATCAAATTTCTTGAATCATGACAGATGTTACAAAACTAAACGAGATTTTGTGAATGGGAAATTTTTTGACAAAATCCTCTTTCAGTTTTCCAAAATTCCTCTCCAGTGTCTCAGTATCGGTGCCCAAAGATAATGACTAAAACAGGAAATCATTAAATGTTTAAAATCTGAATAATATTCCAAACCATGACATTGGTGAAGAAAATGAGAGAAGGTTTTTTGAAAGGGCTCATTATTGAAAAAACCCTCTTTTATTTTTCTAAAATTCCTCTCATGCATCTCGATTTACATGCCCAATGATAATGACTAAAACAAGAAATCATTAAATGTTTAAATCTGAAAAATAAGATGTAAATATCCATTCATATATTCCAAACCACGACACCTGTGAATAAAATAAGAGAGGTTTTTGTGAACATGATCGTTCTTGATGAAAACCTCTTTCAAGTTTTAAATATTCCATTTCATTTGGTTAGAAACTGAGTTTCAAGTTGACTACAAAAATAATCATTTCCAGAACTTACGTAGCGAGGTTCCTTTTGAGATTTTATTATATTATTTGGCTTTGATTGATGGTTGAAGGTCATTTATTGATATTTTTACACTTGATATTATGATAAGCATCCCTAGGACCACTTCATTACCCTTTCAATCACCATTTTCTTCAACATACTAATATATGTCAAACACTCGGTTCGGACATTAACCCTTGAGGAAATTATAGGACACTAACATTGGCTCCAATGGGGATGTTTTACTCCCTATGATGCATAAAATAACCTATTGACCAGGTGCCTTCATCTATTGTACTATTCCCAACTTGCAAATTGACTTGTGTCCTTCTCCAACTGAAATCAAACCGGAACCCAAACTATATATGAGAATCTGAACTGAAAACTTACTGTTGAAAATATGCTCAGAGTGATGAGCTTATTAATCACACTTACCTACTCTAACCTGCTAAAATAACAATCGATCAAGTGATGAAATAATTCTAATGCAACCAATCAATAAAATGGATACTTGATTGGAGCATGCATTCAACGTTTCCAAGAAGACATAAAAACATAGAAAATGACAACTCAAACCCCAGCTCAAATTGATACCCATAGTCCATGAGTACAAACAAATCCATCTTTCTTGATGAATTTAATAAAGCTGTAAAAGTATCTATAAGAATAATTCTCCTTGATGATTGCAAAAGACTTGCAAATTGGTCTTTAAAATCAACAAAAGGACAATAATATCCCTTATGATTAAGTGTTGTTTTTTGTTCTATTTCATCCATCTTCAGATCATTTTCAAAATGCAAGGGATCCATTTGTTCATATTTTTCATCATCTATAACAATATATGACATTGTATACTCTTCTATATATTCAAATGAAAGAGAAATTATATGTGTTTGATGAATATCTAGAGGTCCTTCTTCATTTGATTCAAGAGACCAACAATCTTGATTTACAAATGAATCAAAGAACACAACAATTTATTCATTGTCTTCCTCTATCTTAGATTGAAAAGTATCATATACTATTTTGTTAGTTTCTTGAAATTTTAAAACATAGCTGTCATGTGTAACCAATGGCTCTTCATGTATGACATTTTGATTTTTAGAAGAATCAAGAAAAACAACTCCATGCAAATTTTATTCTTGCAATTGATCATGAATTGTTTCACTTCTTAGAGTTCCTAGCTATGAAAATTCAAAACTCTGGTTTTCACATAAATCAGAGAAAACAACTACTTCTTCATTGTCTTCTTGAAACTCTATGTCATTCATTGGTTTTGAGTCTAATTTTTCTATACATACAACTCTAGAGAATCAAATGACTAAAGATCCATTTGACTGAATATCTTGATCTCTCTCTTAGTCATACAAAAGATGACAAGACTACTATAGACTTTCATGAAATTTAGGAATAGGAATATGGTTGTCATCATTAAAATCTTGATTAGTTTCATTTTCATTTAAGGGAGAAGCTACCATTTCTTTTTGGTGATGAAAATTATTTTCGTACAAATCTTTCAGGATTTCTTCATCCATGAAGTCTTCATCGCCATAATTTTTTTCCAAATTTTGAATGAAATTTTCAAAATGATCGCAATAATTTTGAACCAGCAACAAAGATGAATAGGATTCTTTATAATTCTCATTAAATGTTGTATGAAAATCTTGTAATGAATAAATACTTGCAAATGGTAAATTTTCATAACATTGTTTTTCCTTTCCCTCCAAGGTGGCCATGAACATCTTCATCACACAATCTTCATGAAATTGAACCCTTAGCTTACGCACATGCATGTGTAATTTAAGCAAGTGAAAAGCAGCATCGTGTTCAACAACACAGGTATTCCAACATAGGACAAACACCTTTAGTAACCACTCACACAACCACATCAAATATAAACACACCAATGTTTTGACGTGGTAAAAATCCTATAGGGAAACATCCACGTCCCCAACAAACGTGACCACTTGGAGCAGTTTATTAATGCAAAAGAAAAAGATTACAGAGAGATTTTACAAGAGATTTTCTCACAATTGATCATCGAAAAATGACCCTCCATGCTCTTTAAATAGAGATCATGGACCAATCAGGTGTTAATCCATAGATCAATGGTCATCAAGATTGAGGAGAACATGAGTTTTTATATCACTCTATGTCGAAAACATATCGTGACCGTCAGATTTCCTGACTACAAATGCATATTAATGCATACTAAAGACACACACTAAGAAAAACACTTTTACGTAATGACACATTATACCAAGTAGATATTAACTAACTCCTAAGTGTCTAAATATCCTAACATCACTGCTTAAGAACAACTTGTGATAAGATTCAAGGATTTACAATAGTGACACAATAGGAGAAGGAAGGAGAAATTAGAGAAAATCCCCCCTTAATGACAACTTCATAAACTCCTAACATAGATCCAAGTTTGGAAAACTTCACTTCTATAAGAGACTTTGTGAAAATGTATGCAACTTGATCTTTTGTAGGGAAAAAGAGCACTTCAATAACTTGATCATGAAAGAGATTTCTGATGAAGTGCATGTGTAGCTCGATGTGCTTGTTGCGTTGATGTTGAACTGGGTCTTTTGTGAGATTGATCGCACTTTGATTTTCGCACCAAAGGGTGGTCAGATGTTGTTTTTGGAATCTAAACTCTAAAAGGATCTATCAAAGCCATAAGGCTTCGTTAGTTGCATTTACCGCTTCTCAGTACTCTTCTTTTGTTGAAGAAAGTGAAATAACATGTTGTTTCTTACAGGCCCAAGTGACAGGTCTTGAACCAAGGCTAAAAAAATAACCTCTAGTAGACTTCTGATCATCAAGGTTACCGACCCAATCTGAATTAGTGAAACTGGCCAATAAAGGAGTCCCCCCTAAACTGTAATGTATCCTGAAATGAACTATACCACAAACATAGAAAAGTATCCTTTTAGTTTCTTTCCAATGGCTTTCATGGGGTGTTTTCACATACCAGGAAACAAGACCAACAATAGAGGAAAGATCAAGATGGGTATGAGTCAAGTATAAGAGGCTACCAGATAACTGACGGTATATGGTGGCATCAACTTCGGGAAAATTACAGGTTGTAGTAAGCTTGACTCCAGATTGGAAGAGAGAAGGGGATGGTTTACAATCATCCATGTTAAAGTGACGAAGAATGTCAGAATCATACTTATACTGGGAAAGAAAAATTCCTTCATTGGTTTGCAAAACTTGGAGACCAAGGAAATAGTGCAAAAAAGCAAAGTCTATCATTTCAATTTTTTTCTTAAGGCTAGTTTTCACATGGTTTAAAAGTTTTGAGTCTCTACCAGTAAGGATAAGGTCATCAAAATAAAGGACAAGGATTATGAGGTGGCTTCCTACTTTCTTGGTATATACATTAGTATCAGAATGACATCTAGAGAATAAAATGTCAATAAGAAAGTTGTCCATTTTGGCATACCAAGCTCAGGGAGCTTTCTTAAGACCATAAAGAGATTTCTTAAGGTGACAAACAAGGATAGTGTCATTCTAGACATAGCCAAGAGGTTGTTCCATGTATATTTCTTCTTGCAAATCTCCTTGAAAGAAGGTGGATTTGACATCCATCTAATGGACCTCCCATTTATGTGAGGCAGCAAGGGAAATAACAAGGCAGATGGAATTCATTTTGGCTACAGGGAAAAAGGTTTCATTATAGTCAATTCCTTCAACTTGGGAAAATACTTTGGAAACTAACCGAGATTTTTTCCTTTGAACACTTCCATCAGATGCATACTTAGTTTTGTAGACCCATTTACATATGAAAATTTTTCTTCCTTTTGAAAGAGGTACAAGATCCCTAGTATCATTGTTCATTAAAGAACGATACTCTTCATTCATTGTTGTATCCCAATCTATATAACCTGAAGCTTCTGCAAATGTCTCTGGATCATGAGTCTCTGAACTTGAGCCAAAAGAGAAGAGGCTCGTTGGAACCGTGAATGTGTCTGACATTGATCTGAAGGATCACCGACAAGATCATCAACCGCTTATCGTGTTGAATAGACCCATCTAGGAAGTTATGGAGATGGTGCTAATTTAGGTTCAAAGGAATCATCTGGAGGAAGGTGAGAAGGTAGAGGTGGATTTTCATCCTCACTTTAATCATCTGAAGAAGAAACCAAAATAGGAACAAAAGAAGGCACAAACGTTGAATATGGCTCCCAGGCCAAAGAAGGAACAATCACTGAATTAGGCTCACAGGGCAAGATATTTTCATCAAATTTAACATCTATTCTAATAATGATTTCATTACAATGTGGTTGAAGAAGTCTGTAACCTTTGACATCTTCAGAATAACCAACAAATATACACTTCTCACTTTTAGGCTGCAATTCTTTCCTTTACTCGTCAGGAATGTGATCCCATGCTATACTGCCAAATACACAAAAGTGACTTACATCTAGTTTAATTTTAGTCCAAGATTATTCTGGTGTTATATTTTTAAGAGCCTTTGTGGGAGTGCAATTTACTATGTAATTTGAAAATTTGATTGCTTCCACCCAATACTTTAGACTTAATCCCTTAGATTGGATCATACAATTAGCCATTTCTTTTAATGTGTGGTTCTTTATTTCATCAACACCATTTTGTTGTGGTTTATATGGAACAATTTTTTGCATTTGGATGCCATGTGTAGTGTAGTAACTTGTAAAATTATTTTTCACATATTCTCCTCCGTTATTTGTTCTTAACTTTTGAATTTGATATCCATATTGCTTTTCTACAAGGGCCTTATATTCCAAAAACTTGTCAAACACTTTGCTCTTAAGTTTTAAGAAGTAAACCCAAGTACATCTTGAAACGTCATCAATGAAATTTAAGAAATACTTGCACCCAAAAAAATAAGGAGATAAAAGTGGACCACACAAATCATTGTGAACAAGATGCAAAGGGCTTCAGGTGTACCAAGAGGCACATTTGTTAAAAATGTTCCGATGATGTTTTCCAAGAACACAACTGGCACAAACACCATCTCTACATGAAACAAGAGGAATACCAATCACCATATTTTGATTACATAGCTGTTGCAATGAGCGATAGTTTATATGACCAAACCGCTCATGCCAACGTTTTCTCAAGTCATCTCTATGAGAAAAAAAAATCAATGAAAACGATGATGACCCAAAGTTGTCAAACTTGTACAACCCGATAATATCATCAACAATTCCAGTTGCAAGAACATGCTTAAGATCTTTTAGATCCTTGATTACAACTTGGTGAGGTTAAAACTCTAAGGTTTTACCTTCACCTAAATGAGTGATTTGATATACTGATAGAAGGTTACAAGAAATACATGGAACACATAATACATCATTGAAATGATTGTTTTCTACTTGAAATGTTCCAAATCATTCAACACTAAGATATCTATCATCACCCACAAATATTTTCTTGGTGTTACATTCATTTAGAGAAGAAAATATGTCTTTATCCTTAGCCATGTGATAATATGCTCCATAATCAATAATCCACTCATCAGAAGAAGAAGTAGAAGTTGTATTCAAGGAGAAACTAGAAGCAGAAAGTGCATGTCCATGAGAAGAAGAAGTAGAAGTAGTCAATACTGATATTGTGCTTCTTCATTGCTTCTTCTAAAGATGCCATCTTCTTGAAACATTTGGACTCATCATGACTATATTTATCACAAAAGTTGCAATTTCTGTTAGTGTTCTTAGTTTTATATTTTTCTCCTTTGTCACCATTAGGAGTGGAAGTTGTTTGAGTGGGTTTGGGACCTTTATATTGCTTGTTGTTGTGGCGAGGATGTTTCTTATTTGTATTCTTGGGTTTATCTTTCTGATGGACGACTAAGGATTTGTTGGAGGTAGCTATAGTGCTGATCACTCCAAGTTGTACAAACTTATCTTTCTCTCTAATAAAAGCATCACAAAGGTTCTCAAGACTGGTTTTTATATAAGTTGTCCCTAGAGCCTCTTGCATGGAATAAAAGGTAGATAAAAACATAGAATATGAACTACCTATCTTAGAAATAATAAGATAGATGAAAAAAGATTATTTAATCTTTATCTTACATTCTCCACATAAATTTTTGAGTGTTTTAAACATAGATAGATAGTCTTCAATGAAAGAAAAATCATTTGGAATTAAAGTCAATACTTGATTTTCTAATTGTTGTGCTCGAATAATATTATGTTTACCAAAAACAAATTTGATCTTGTCCCAAGCTTCTTTGGGTTGATCAATTGATTGAAGGTGGAACCTTAAATCAAGAGAGATGGACATTCTGATTAATCTACATTCTTCGTCATTCCTATTATCCCATTTGAATTTCTTATCAACATCAGTGGGATTTGTTTTCCTTTCCCAAGATAATCCGGTACAAGCCTTTACTTCTTAATAAATCCTCCGTATGGGATTTCCATTGGAATTAGTTGGTGTTGGTAAGCAATATCTTACTTCTAGAATCCATATTAAATATGCATATAATAAGGATTTAAAAACTAAAACTGATGATCTTGATGGAAAGATCTCAAAAAGTTAGGCGGTTTTAAGAAAACAACACTAAAAACGGACTTCGGATGTCAGAGTTATGCCCTTTTTAAAAAAAACATAAACAATAACCAAATGACCATGTGGTGGTGTAAGTTGATTTATGAAGTGACCCACTTTTATAAAGAGAAGTGGAGATCACTTTAACAATGAGGTTACTTTATAAAAGAAAAGTTGCATGCAAAATAAATAACTCTAAAATAAAATATTAAAGGTACTTATAGTGATTCACTTTTATACTTGAAGTGAAATACACTTTACAATTTTAGCATGAACTTTTTCAAAAAAAGTAACAAAAAGGGAGACTTGAACTCAAGACCTCTTACTTAATAAGACAACTTTTAACCAAGTGGTCTAGAAAAACATATTGTGTTGTTTAGCAAGATGATTGGGGGTGTTGTAGTTGTTATGGAAGTTGGCCTTGGAGAGCATGCTAAGAAAAAACTATTTTCACAAAAGAAAAAAAAAATTGCTTCTCGATGACAGCAAGGGTTAGATCTCGGTTAGCTTACCCAGAAGATGCACATTTTCCTATCTATTTCTAATTTTCTGAGATCACACAAGGCACAGAGAAAATAGCATATGCAAATCTAGAAGAGTAGCAACTCGGAAAAAAATAATATAAAAAAAAATAATACTCTGCAAAAATTTAAAAAATGCGTATTCAGGCTTTATACCTCCAGATCTGACTAAAATGGAAATATATTGGGAAAACGAAAACCTTTTTGAGTGAAATGAAAGGTGTTCCTAACTGAAATGCATTCTCGTGCTGAAATGGAACAATCATATCCATCCATAAATGTACCTAAATTATAGAAAATGGAGATGAGGAAACTCGGCTTCATGATCTCGATCTACAATAGGAGCAGGTCTTCAAACATGATCTGATACCATGTTTGACAACATAGGTATTCCAATAGAGGACAAACACCTTCAATAACCACTCAAACAACCAGATCAAATATCAACACACCGATTATTTGATGTGGTAAAACCCATATGGGGGAACATCAATGCCCTAGCCAACCCGACCACTTGGAGCAGTTTATTAATGCAAAAGAAAAAGATTACAAAGATATTTTACAAGAGATTTTCTCACAATCAATCATCGGAAAATGACCCTCCATGATCTTTAAATAGATATCATGGAAAAATCGGGTGCGAATCCATTGATCAATGGTCGTTAATATCGAGGAGAATATGAACCGTCAAATCACTCTATGTTGGGAACATATCGTGACCGTCAAATTTCCTATCTACAAATGCATACTAAAGAAACACACTAAGAAACACACTTTTACCTAACGACACATTATACCAAGTATATATTAACTAAATCCTAAGTGTCTAAATATCCTAACACATCATCTCCTTTGTCATCTCTGAATTTTGGAAAATATGTCTACCAATCTATACGATGCATTTGATTTGGAAAAATGAGAATGTGAGCATGATTCATCGGAGCATACCTCGTCGATTGAGAATCCATCTTGAACCAGTGGAGTCACCATGAAAGTCTTTAGGATATTGAGTCTTTGGATAGTGGAGTCACCATGAAAATTCTAAGTTTTGTATTTGTTTAAATTTGGAGTTGTCAAGTGAATGGTACAACCTTCATGCATTTGGATTTTGTTCACCATCAAAATTCAAATCTGAACTTTGTCGTTTCTCCTAAGGAATATTCACTTTCATTCCTTGGAAACAATGCCAAAAATGTTATCACTATGTAATTTCCCTTGGCTGTAGGAGGAAAACCACAGAGGTAAAAATAGACCAATTTGGGTTTGGAATCTAGACTTTCCAAACCAAAGAGGACTCTCTCAATGTAAATTAGGCTTAGTGGCCATATCTTAAATAGAAATAATGTTTTAATATGTGTTGGAAAAAATCATAGAAGAGACATCTCTTTGAGCACTTGTGTAATTTTTAGTTTTAATGGAATATCAGTCAGAAGTCCATAATTACTCTTACCAGAGATTCTTGTGTGGAAGGTTTCTAGTTTTGTGTCATCTTTATCTTTATGTATATTTTTTCTCTCATGTTTCTCCATTTGATGTTAAATTTCTTCAATATTTAGCATCAATTTTCTTATCACAACATTCATTTGCTATGCTCTATTTTAATATTTGTTGAGTACTTTCATATGTTTTCCTCTGAAATGATTTGGAATTCATCCTGTGATTGATGCTCCAAAGTCATTTTTTTCTAGATTTCTCTCCCTCACCCATACAACAACAATTTGAGTAACTCAAAAAATATACTATCTTGCCTCTGCTTCGTTGAGAATTCCACCACCAATCACTGATAGTTCCCATTAATTTAAAATAGACTCCATTCCCAATGGATTTATCTCTCTACTCTTCCATCACATATTAAAACTTTATTTGTATTTCAGATATGGCCACTGAGCCTAGTTTAGATTGGTAGAGTCCTCTCTAGTTTGGAAAGGCCAGATTCCAAGACCAAAGTGGTATGTGGTTACCTCTATGGTTTCCCTCTTGCAACCAAGGGAAATTACTGAGTGATAACACATACTTCAATTAATAATTCGCTTGATCTCTAAGATAGAGGGAAATAACGGTTATTTCCCCCAAATATATTTCAACAAGGTAGCTTTTGTTCCTTATCAATATTGAATCCCCTCTATTCCCCCTCACTATTCCCTCTAGTGGTATCATGGCTAGTACTTGTGCTCCACCCTTTAGTCAATTGTTTGGATTCTATATTACACAATAATACCCTTTACATTGTTTATATTACCATGGCATGCTAACAACATATACATAATGAGATAACATCATTACAATCATAATTAATTACAATTTAATTGGGGGATAAAAAAATGGTGTTACATTCCACTCCCCCTCAATAGGAACACGATCCTTAATGTTATTTTTCACCTCAAAATTCCTACCATGGTATTCATCCTTTGGATGCTTCAACAATGTGAATTTGCTTCAAAGTCTGGTCCATTTCCAAACCTATGGTGCATAAACAACATTCCTACAATTGTGTGATACCCCAAAGTTTTAAATTCCAAGCAATTCGACTTATTATTATTTTGATATTCAAGTTATTTTCAAACATTGTATGATATTTTAAGATCACATTGAAAAAATCATGTAACTATAATTTTATAGTTAATAAAATTGAAATGAAGATCATGCATTGAGTAGACTGTTAAAAGAGGAAGCTATGAATCCTTAGAGGGCGACCAAGTGGCAACATAAGGAGAAACTTGTGGGATTCTAGTTGAGTTTGAATCAACAAAGGAAATACAAGTCACATATTTATAGGATATATGAAATGGACAAGTGTAGAAATGATATTGATAGGTGATCAATGAGCAAGAGGCTCAAAAAAGTGTAATATCTAAATTAACACAAGAAACGATTGGGAAACCATTATAAAAATGAGATGTAATCTCCAAAATTTGCATGACACCAAGAAATACCACAAAAATTGTCTCTCAAATTATGTAGAGAAGCAATGAAGGTCACAACCTCTCTAGATCTAGAAACCTAGCTTGGGGGTGACAGAGAGGAAGAAGGTTGCTTCTCTAGTCTATGGTGGGGAGGAACACCATACTCCATGTGTGATTTCCCCAATTATTCTACAAGTTACATGTTTTTATTTTATTTATTTTATCAGTTGGTATAAGTACGATTGTTGTAACTGTAGATTAGATGTGCAGAATAAGAATTCTTACTTTGTTGAAATTTTTAGTTGTATATACATTATTGGTATACTTAAATTCTATTGTTATCTGTTGATTAGTATTATCAGAATCTACATTCTTTTAAGTTTAAATAAATTATATATCACATTAAAAATGTACATAGAAGTCCAAGATATTACAAACTGAAATTAGATTACACAAGATATTCTCAGGACTTTACCAAGAATACTTGAAAAGGCAAATAAAGTGATAAAAAATACAACTAAAGGAATAGAGGAATTAATTTTTTTTACTTTAAGAAATCCTTTACTTTCAAACTGGTAATAGTACACAGTACAAGTCAAGTTAGTTACAATATCATACATAGTAGATTTGTTATATGAAATAAATCGAGTTAAAAAGGAACAAAATTATGTACAGTTTCTTTCACATTCAGATCTACAAAAAATATCTTTAACTAGATCTAATAGAATAAACTATGGTGGAACTTCAAGTACCTCCTCATAGGTACGATTTATTTTCCACATGTATTTTGTATATATATATATATATATGTATGTATAAGAAATAGAAATGTGTATTCATTACCAAGTAAGAAAGGGTAAAAATTTAAGTATTAACCCAGGTAATTAGAGAAGAAGAAAATTTTAATAATTACCATAGAAAAAAGAGAAAGATATGAGGTATTTTCCATGCCTCGATATTATATTGTCAATGGTATAGCTATGTAATCATGAAAGAGAAGTAAGATTAAAACCCAGGTAATTAGAGAAGAAGAAAATTTTAATAATTACCATAGAAAAAAGAGAAAGATATGAGGTCTTTTCCATGCCTAGATATTATATTGTCAATGGTATAGCTATGTAATCATGAAAGAGAAGTAAGATTAAAACAAGAATGTCTATTTAAATAAAAGAAAAAAAGAATAATTATATATATAATTACAGGAAGAGAATTATCGTTTGTATCCTTGTGAGAACCTTTGGTCATTGATGCAGGAGCATCACCAACACATCAAGTGAGCCAGTGCGGAAGCAGAGGACAACTGGACAAGCCAAAACCAAATTTTGAAAACACTTTGGGATTGTTGCGCAAATCTTTAATGAAGCCATTTAAGACGAGGCACACTTGTATATTGTAAATGGACCTTAAGCGGATAGCTCTCGTCCTTTAGTAGGTAGACGACATTTAATCTAGTTAATGCTGGTAGATAGGATTTTAATTCAGAGATTAGATAGTTTTATATAGGAGGAGGGAAAACGGATATAGACACCCTCATTGTATTCTTGTAACATTATTCAGAAACAGGAAGAGCAAGAGCATTCAGAGAGCCTTGGAAGAATACCCATGTACTGATATTTGAATTAATAGAAGAAGATTGATTCAAATTCATGGTTTCATGTTTGATTCTTTGTGTATTGATGTTATGCTCATGAATGTTTTCTTCCTGTTATGCATTTGCTTTATATGTTGTGTATATGATTTCATGGTTGAATTGAAGTCTAAAGGGGAGGAAGAAATGAGTTTCATTTTTTTCTCTATTTGAGCCAGAGATTCCTGCAAGGAGTGTAGTCGAATTGTCTGCAAGGAGTGCGTTGACATAAGGGTTCAATTAGAGATATCTTTTGTTCTCATTTCCTTGAAGGTGCAGTTAGGCACAGGGCCATGCAAGGAGTGCGCAGGCCAGGTAGAAGTCTTAGGGTTGTGGACCTGAGTGAATCTTTGTCAGACTGTTGCTGCTGGCATGCACAGAGTCAAGGGACTCCAACACTCAGTCGAGGTTGAAGGGTTTCCACAAGGAGTGCATGCAAAAGGTTTCCAAAGACTTAGAGTCATAGAAAAGATCAGGAGTGATAAGGCCTCAGAGTTCTTGAAGGACAGTGGTTGAAGTTGCACTTTGAAGATCAGGAAGAAGCTTCAAGTTTACGAGCAGGTGGATGAGTTTCGTGGAGACGAATGCAGTCGTTTCGCAGAATCATCAAAGGAAGAATGGATGGTCGAAATCCCTTGAGGAGATTTTTGCGAAGTTTCGAGGGTCGTTGGATCTTGCGGAGGTGCAAGGAGGTTACAGCGAGAACATAAAAAGGTTTTAAGCTCAGGAGGGGCAGAGCCATCGATCCAAGTCACAAGGACCATCGGATCTACACATGATATCGCGTATCAGGGATTCGCGAGTCGAAGCTCCAAGTTGTTGCAATGAGACTTGCGATATTGTGATCCGCAATATCCCGACGGGAGAGTTGTGTGGGCCACAACAGGAATTAGTGGAGGACAGGTGGAATACCATATCAGGGATCGGGGAAAGGAAAATCCTGGGTCCATTGACATCACGATTCACGATCCCGTGAAGTCTGAAATCCTGACGAGGTGACGAGACCGTTGAAAATTCAACCCGCGAGCGCATTGGAGTTTTGACGCATCGGGGTTAGGAAGTCGTTAAATCAAGTGGTTTGATATCGCGAGTAGTGAAATCATGATAAGGAAAGTTCTGACAGGAGGGAGTCAACATTGACCAGGCATCGGGTCTCAGGGTTTCGAGAGCCCAGTGATCAACCATTAGATTCGCGAAGTTGCGAGTACCGATTTCCCGATAAGCAAAAGGAGGGAAGTCGCGCGAGGAGAACTGTGCGTGTGGATTTCCCGATAGGAAAATAGAAGAATCTTGGAGTTCTTCGGCTCGAGGAAAGAGAAGATCCTGTGTGAGCTGGCATGCTCCGAGGAGTGCGGCTGCGTCAATCATTCTCGTCATCAATTGAATCCTCAATGTGATATCCAGTCCAAGACTGATTGGTACCCTCGTAATTAAACAAGGTTGATCGTTAATATAGATATCGAGACTTTAAAAACAAATGTAATAATCAAAGTTTATGAAACCAATGATATATATATATATATATATATATATATATATATATGAAAACAAACAGTAACTAGAAATAAAACTTGTAGGCACTGTATAGGTTGTGCAAGATACCAGATATATAAAATATGCATAATAGAAATGAAATGCTAGAAATGACATAATAACAGTAAAATATCCAGCATAATCTTCACAATACTTAGAAATGATATACAAAATAGCAACAGAAACAACACTTTGATCAGATAGCAATGTTCACAGGCCTCTTCGGGGGGGAAACCTCCAGTCGAGAAACGCTCTGTTACAATAATATCCAAGCTAGGGTTCACATACCCTCGCCCCTTATTTATACTAAATATGTCTATTAAGAGAAGCATCTAGAGGAAGATCCTTCTAGAAGCAGAAGCTTCTATTGGGTCTTCTTACATCCGCCTTATTCTATTTTATTGAAAGGTATTATTAATATTGACCTTTATTACATCCGAATACATTGATCTACCTGTGTGCAGGTTAGGACCTTAACATGTCCGCCCCCTTAAAAACAACCTTGTCCTCAAGTCTTTAGATGTGGAAACTGCTGCAGAATGGTAGCTGGTTCCCAAGTGGCATCTGCTGGAGTCATATATTTCCACTATACTATCACTTCCTTGATGGTTCTCTGACGCAGGCGATGCTCACGCTGGTCCAAAAATACTTCTGGTTGTAGCCAAATGGATCCTTCTTCAACTAACTCTGGAAGGTTGGTTTGAATTTGGCACCTGGTTCCAATCACCTTCTTCAAGCATGAAACATGAAAAACAAGATGTAGCTTCGACTGACTAGGCAGAGCTAACTGATATGCGACTTGTCCCACATGCTTGAGAACTATGTAAGGGCCATAAAATTTGGGTGCTAGATTTTGACACTGCTCTGCCTTGAGGGAAGTTTGCTTATATGGTTGCAGTCTCAGAAACACCTGATCCCCTTCGACAAATTGACATTCAGAGTGACCTTGATTTGCTTGCTGCTTCATTCTATTCTGGGCCATGACCAAGTTCTCTTTAAGGGTATGAAGGATATCCTCTCGAACTGTAAGTGTTTGGTCAACTGCCTGGACCTTCAAGGTACCCGGTAAGTATGAGAGAACTGATGGTGGCTTCTGTCCATACACTGCTTCAAAAGGAGTCATGCGAGTGGCTGTATGGTATGTAGTGTTGTACCACC
>JZKD02S1667961.1:141337-155651 GCA_000966675.3 Picea glauca
ACTATTGATTATTTCTCATATATATTGTGCATGGTGTATTGTGGTGTATTGGTGTAACTCTTATACTATTGTTCATTTCTCATTGGATATAATTGAATGGTTTAAGTATAAGCTGGAAAAGGTTTTTAAATTGTACGTGATACTGATTCACCCCCCTCTCAGTATCAACAGTCTTACTCCTAGTATTATAAGGATGAACTGTCTCGAAATTAGCTTGAAAGATGTTATCCGAAAAGTGTCCAAAAATGTTTGGAGAAGACTCTTCTTATTGAACTGTCTCTTGTTCAACTACCTCCTCAGGGATCTCGTGAGGCATCAAGTTATCTTGGGCTTCTAGAATTGTTTGAAGGGCACATTCCAAACTTTCTAGATTTAGGCCTTCAGTGGTTGGGTTAGGTCGGTTGTTGGGAAAAGGCTTCCGGAAAGGGGGTTTGTAAGGTCCTTTACTTGAGGAAGCTTCTTCGGTCGATCTTTTCAAGTCTATAACTTGATTTGACAGTTTTTGAACAAATTTGGTTAAGTTTTCTAAATCAGAGTTTTGAGGTTGTGTTTTACTTTAAGTGGGTCTGGGGAGAATTTCGATCTTCTTTTTGGAAGAAGCACTAGTCTTAGTTTCATTGTTAGTAGAGTCTTTAAGACTAAGTATGTCCTTTTCGATCTGGATGGCCTCCTCGAAGGCTTCTAACAACGTCGCTTTCTTAGATTGTTTAACCCAAATAGCTATACTTTGATGCAAAGCTTTAGTGTAGTATGCTATTATAAAACTCTTAGAAGGCATATAATCTATAGGGATTCGATTTTTGAGTGTCAAGAATCTTTGATTAAAGTCTTTAACTTTTTCTTTTGGGTTCATTCTTAAGCTATAAAGATCCACGACTAGGACTTTCGGAGGCTTACCGTCTCTGAACGTTTCCAAAAAGCATGACTCAAACTTTTCCCAAGACACGATGGTATGGGGTTGTTGGGAAAAGTACCATGTGGATGCATTACCCTCAAAAGTATACGGGAACAACCTACAGACAACGTCTTCATGTTCGACATTGCGGATTCTTATGGCTAACATAAATTTTTTGATGTGATCTTCAACGATCTGTTTTGAATAAGGATCGAACTTGGGAAGCCATTTCTCTAGGTGATTAGGTAAAGCATGTTGAGCTCAAGGTACGACTATGGAATCCTGATCAAGCCAGGGTCTAGCAGGGTTGTTCTGATTTTCCATTGGTGTAGTGGGTGTAGAAGGTTGAGAAGGAGAACTGCCTTCATCAGAGGAATCTCCTCCAGAAGAGGAAGGAGATGATGGGGGTGGTGAAGGGGGTATCCCAGATCCTCCTACAGCAGAATTTAAGATTGGATATGAAGGATTCACAGTGAGGTTAGTGTCACCTAATTGTTCTTTCATATCAGAGAAATCCAAAGGTTGGCCCCACGGACAGTTTGGTTGCCTCAAACAGGCTAAGGCACTATGGGTTTTAATAAGATATTGACGAACAATCTCTTGTATGTCACCACCTGTAGGATTAGGGGTTGCTGGCTCGACTGTGATCTGTGGATCGTCGGTTGAAGTGATTGTTGTTTGAAGGGGAATATTATCATTTGAACGGCTTGTAGTCACTATAGGTTCAGTGACTAGGTGGTGGAGGAGTCTTTCGACCTGCTCGTGCCATTAATTAAATTCATGCCCTCCTTCTAGCGCCATTTGTTGGCGGGCGAAATTGACCATCCATCAAATGAGAGAGTGGAATCGGTCTGGTCTTGTCTAATAACCCAAGTCATTTGGGATGAACCACCCTGACCGGTTTAGCGGCTCCGTTGGCCGATCTAAGGTCCTAATAAAAAAAAAGAAAACTAATCTACAATAGCTAATCTAACTAATAATAACAATTAAAACAAACTAAATTAATCTAACTAAAACTAACTAAAACAAACTAAAACAAACTAAATTAAGTATTCTATATACAATCTACTAACTAATACTATACTAACTCTAACTAATTTACTATCTAACTACTAATGGAAATATAACTTATTCACAAAATGTACAATATCTACAATTTACATATTTGAACAAAACCCAAAAAACTCATTACCATTCTGCCCTAAGACAAAGAAAGATATTTTTGTTGATTTTATAATTTTATAAATAGAAATAAAACATAAAAAAAAAACTAACTAAACTAAACGACTAATATACGTAATTCTAACCACACATCTAACTAAACTACTTGAAAAAAAAATTAATCACAAACTGACCTGGAGAAACGCTCTAGATTCGTCCTATGTATGATGATTATCTTAGCTGATCGAAGGGAGGAAAACCCACACCGAATTATCCAGGAGCTTCTCGTAAACGGTAGCTGCAGTGATATTTAATATAATTATAGGACAAACAAGACATAAAACTTACAACAATCGTATAATTTATAAATATTCACAGTTAGATAAACCCGTATGCAAAGATATATACAAAATAATTCAATTGATGAAGAAGAGAAATCGGTCATTCATTAACTGAACAAAGTAATTGTTGTATTTTTAAGTATTGAAATAAATCCAACATGGATAACACATTAATTAAATCATATCATACTGCAATAGACTATGATAGCTAAAGTAGTCTATAATCAACTACATATGACATGCATAAACTTGAAACAAAAGATTGATATTATGAAAAGCGAAAGATGTAGCAGAACATCAACTTCTGTCTCTGTTTGTATTAGAAATCCATAGCCTGGTTCTCCCACCAATGAGGATGCCATTATTACAAAAATAATAAGTATTTAAAGATCTTCTACAGGGTAAAACATCCCTATAGAAGTTACCAAATTGTTTACAAAAAAATTGGGAAGATATCCCAAGTCTGACTAAACTAAGAACCTAAAATAAAACTAAAACCCACAAATATTCCCCTAGCCTATCCAGCATGTCCCATGCAATTCGAATTTACCTGTAAAGGGTAAAAAATGGACAAGTTAGAATGATCCTTTATTAATAAAATGATAAAAATCTAATTTTATAGACTAGCTACAAAATCTTGCGATTCTGTAGCTGGTCTAAATAAGACATAGAATCAACATTAAAATCTATTGAAAATATTTTAAAGAATTAATTAACATCTAATAGTTGTTTGAAAATGAATCATTCAAGTTGAAATTGTTATACCATTCGAAATCAAACAGGATCAATATCAATCAAATGACTACAGAGATACACGTACTATGTTTCTTTTGTTACCACAAAATCGGGTGAACATAATCATAATCAAACAGTTATGAAATTGTTTCATATCAAACTAAAATCAATATAACTAAATCAAATCGCAGGCAATTGTTATGCTGCCTCATAGACAGGAGACATGATCGAATCCAAACAAGATCATTTTCAAATCGTTATAACTGTATTGTCATAGCAAACGATTCATGCCATGAGTGGATTACTCAAACTGGTGCGAAAATCAACTCAAATAAAATCATAACATGATCAATTAATTGGTAACATAATTCATAAGAATTATCCGATCGTTTGTTATTGCAAATTGAGGCAAACAAGATCAATTGACTTTGATCAAAATCGTTCCATGATTTGGGCGTGAATATTATTTGCATAGGCTTAAATGAGGGTATTGTTTCCATAAAAACAGAGTCATTCTTCCCAAATTGGAAACGATCAGAGTTGTATTCCAGCTTCAAAAATTATATGACACAGCATATTAAAAGATCGTAACGACCAAACTCACAAAATCATTCGGCAATCATAGCATACAAAGTATAACGAACTCAAATCAAAACGTGATCGTATTCTAAATCTAGCATGAAAACTTCTTGTTCAGAGTAGATACAAAACAAATCCATTTGAAAGAAAACCATCAATTCTGTTACCTCGAACAAATCAAATCCAATCGAAAACCAATCAAATCCGATAAAAATCTATTAGTAGCTAAACTGGGAATGATCAAATCATGTATCCAAAACGAAATTTCATTTATTTTTAGCAAAGTGAAATGTATACATGATGAACACATTATGACAAAGCCTTTTTGAAATATAAACAGAGCTATTCGAAGACCAAATTCAAACTAGTATATTAATCTTGGTCATTCACAAAACTTAAAACGATATCAAAATTCATACCTATGTGGTGAGCAAACATCTTAATCATGACAATTTGGAGTTGACAATGGCTATGGCCGATTCAACATTCTTGAAAGTGATGGAACCAGTGGTTCTCTTCTTTCTATCAGTCGCTTGAAGTTTGTCTCTTTTGTTGATAATACTGCAACTTGACTCTCCAGTGATTTGATTTTCAATTGAAGTAGGGGAACGTCCATATATTATCATTCCAACCACAAATCACATTGGTCACAGGATGACTGTGTGGGCTTCGAAAGTGCAGGTGAGGGTTTGATTACATTGCCAAGGGTTTCGTTAGGCAGTTTGATCCCAGGGTAGCTAGGATTATTTCTTAGGCAAGGGGGAAGATTAGCAACGAAATCATAAGGTGGCTCGGTGCACAGACCTTATGAGTAAGGGTACTCACTGGCTAGGAAAAATTCTATGTCAGAGTCTGAATACTCACTAAGGACTATGGGATTTTTCTCAACAGAGGGTTTAGGTTTCTTCCTAGCCATTCTTGAAATAAGTCAAGCAGTCTTTTTACCCTTGGCAACAACGGTAGGGTTTGCCTTGGCCTTTTTTCTCACAGGATTTTTTATAGCCTCGGCCTTCTCTGCTACAACGTCTGCTAAGTCAATATCAGGGTCGACCGAGGGTTTAGGAGAGGGCAGTAGGACATGGAATGGAATGGGTGGCCCGACCTTGGTTTCATTCACCACAAGCTTGTCAATTTGGACAGGGTCTGTATCATCAAAACCATTTCGAGCGATGAAATCTTTCCATCTATCAACGTGTAAACTCAAGTGATAAACAATGATAATTTTAATAAGTCCATGGTGGAACAGGCTACTTTCAGCCTTATCCCTTTTAAAACTTTTCTACATTTTATATAGGCTACGTTGGAAGTAAAAGGGCATATTCAATGGGTATCCCATAAAATTCATTAATAAACGCAGATGGTAGAGAAAGATGAGTCCATATCGACCCTCACAGGTCACGAATTGTTTGACCATCATCAAAATATCATGCCATCGATTTTTAAGCACAGAGATGGGCATACCTCTGTCACAAGATGTGACCTTTCGCGAGACAAACAGTAGCGGCCATGGAACCTCTTCCACTTTTGAATTTTTGAACCAACATTGTCCCGAGGATGGTAACCCTGTAGCAGAACTAATAAACTTCTCATCGAATTCCAACTGGATGTCACCCACCTTAGCTCTATAGCCATCAAAATTCAGGGCGAACTATTGTGCCACAGCTAGATTAAAACCCTCAAAGCTCTACACGAAGGTGAGCCAACCGTTATCCTCCAAGTCTTTTTGGGCATTGTCGAACAATAGCAAGGCTATGCTACCGTTCGGATCGATTCACACCACCGGTTCCATGGAGCCGAGCAGACGGTGAACGAGCAAGGGTTTGGATCATAGCACACACAGGAACAGAGTGCACAAAGGGTTACCCAAGCTAACATAGGTAAATGGGGATAAGGGATAGGCATAAATGTCATCTTGCGAAGGTGGTGGAGCTTATCTCTTCCATGCAAAATAGTTATTTCCAAAGTACAACCGCTGGCTTATAGTTGTTCTACCCATTATAGTACAATTCAACAATCATGTCACTTGGCCAACCAATGAAACCAATGGTAAGTGTATAAACCAACGTGCGCAATCAACGTTATGCCATAGTTTTAAAACACCCAAAATACGAATTGAGACCAATACCAAAAGTTTAACCATACGCCAATGTATTGCAACAACTCATATCAAGAGTTTAACCAATGTGCCAATGGATTTTCACATAATCAACATGCCAAAACACGAACATAGGTATCAATTAAAAGATATATATGAAGGATTTAACCAAAATACCTATGTATTTTCATGGAACCAATGGTCAAGTGGGTCAAATAAAATGCCAATGCATTACAAACTCAATGAAACCAAGGCACATAATCAATCCAAGAATGTCCAATGAGTACAGTTCAAAAGTTTTGCCAGCTGCATAATGATAAGTGAAATGTAAGTGCAATGGGCATATCAACAAGAAGGATAACGAAAATTCAAATAATGATTTTAATGCGACTACAAGAGAATAATTTTTCACTCTTGCAGTCGTGAAAACGGGAATGAAGGTAATGTGCAAATGTCGCAAAAATAGAAGTGTCGTTTATTTGAAAATTGCGACAAAAAATTGATGTTTGCAAAACATTGGTGTAGGTAGCTTATTAGATAGTGGAAAAATGTGAATTGGCTGCCAACACATCCTTAATGTCCAAAGTCCTGCACACTCAGGAGAACCTAGCCAATAACACCTATCTATGTCAATACAACAAAACAACATATCATCATATCCATAATTCCTCATAATCATAATCAAACGACCAATAGTATAATAATATGGATCACTTGCAAGAAGGTGTCCTGAAGGATAAATTCTTTCAGTGTGCGCAAGAGCAGGATCTTACATACACCCCCTCTTGTTTTAAACTCTGTCCCAAAGTTTCACAGTATATAAGTGCCAAAACAAGGTGTATCTCAACATCATAAGTCTAGATATAAACAAATATGGAAACTAATGGTGCATATCATATGTGTCCTCCCAGGTTGTCAAGTGCAAAATATAGTTGTCCCACTGAACCTTGATTTGATCAGTTGTTCGATGTTGTAGTTGTCGAATGTGATGGTCTAGGATATGGATTGGCTCATCATGAGCACACCCTCATCTGATACCTGGAAGGTACTCAATTCAAAACATGTGTAGGATCACTAACATAATGTCTCAAACATATAGGTGAAAAACATCGTGCATACACCTCAAGTATTAGGAAAGGCTAGTCAATAGGCCACGACCCTCTCTTTTCCACAATCTTGTAGGATCCCATGAACCTAGGAGATAGTTTATCACCCTTTCCAAAATTGATCAAACTCTTATGCGGTTTCACATGCAAGAATACTCGATCGCTACATTGTAACTATGGTCAACACGATGCACATCGACATAACTCTTATACCAATCCTACAATTCCTTGATCCTTTGTCTTATTTTTTTCATTTGATCCTCCATTTCCTGGATCGCTTCTAGTCCCACTAGGACCCTATCCTCAAGCCGATCCCAACTCAAAGGTGTCTGAAATGGTCGCCTGTAAAGAAACTCGAGAGGCACCATCTTTATGGTGCTTTGATAAATATTGTTATATGAAAATTCTACCAGTGGCAAGAATTCTTCATAATGCTTCTGTTGGTCCATCACGTAGATACACAACATGTACTCTGAGATTTGGTTTGTTCATTCAGTCTACCCATCTTTCTCCGGGTGATACTCAATATAAAAGTTAAGTTGGGTTCCCAAGACCTATTGGAAACTAGTCCAAAATCATCCAGTAATCACCGATCCTCAATCAAATAGAATCCTCTTAGGCACGTCATGCATCCTCACAATCTCACTAATTAAACTCTAGCTATGTCCGGTGCCTGATATGTCGTACGCACAAGAATAAATGAGTAGTCTTCGTCAGAGTGTCGACTACCAGAAAAATCAAGTCCTGTCGCCTTGCCATTAGTGAAAATCCAACAATGAAATCCATCTAAATTCCCTCCCATTTTGATTCAGAAACAGTGTGGCTATAGTAATCCTATCAGATATCTATGTTTATACTTCACCTGCTGACATTCTAAACATCTTTCCACGTAGTTGACAATGTCTACCTTCATTCCTTTCTAGAAGAATTAGGGTTTAAGGTATTCCATCATCTTCATGACTACTGGGTGATTCATGCACACTACTCTGTGAGCCTCATTTAGGATGAAACTTCTCAACCCGTCATTGGGTGGTATGTAAATTTGACCTTTAAATCTCAATGATCCGTCATTGTCCATAGTAAATTCTTCACATTTTGGTACCAAAATTGTGTTTTGTTTGATAAAATCCTTGACCTCCTTGTAGCATTCATCGTCAAGTTGTAAAGTTAGAATCTTTTCATGTAGATTCATCTGAAGATGCAAGCACCAAAAAGAGGCGTGGTCTCTGACTCAACGCAACTGCTACTTTGTTCACTATCCCTTTTATGTAATAATCTCGAAATCATACTCACTAAGCAATTCCGACCAACATCATTGTTGTGCGTTCACGTTTCTTTGCGTAAAGATGTGTTGTATCCCACAGTGGTCCATTTTTAGTTCAATTTCTATCCAATAAGGTAGTGTTTTCAAACTCTAAAGGCATAAACAATGACTAACAACTCCAATTCATGCATCGCATAGTTCTCCTCATTCCTTCTCAACTTTTTAGAGATGTAAGCGATCACTCGATCGTATTGCATCATGTCTCCACCTAATACTTATTTGGATGCATCATTGCATACCAATAAGTCTGTGTCCATGTTAGGGACCTTTAGTATCGATGTTTTTTTCAACAATTCCTTGAGCCGCCAAATGCTTCCGCACATTTCTTGGTCCCAACAAACTTATTGTTCTTCTTCTACAATTTTGTAATCGGATTTGTTATCTTCAAACAACCCTCGATGAACCATTGTTAGTATCTCGCTAAACCCATGAAGCTAGACACTTCAGAGACATTCATCGGTGCTGGACATTCCATAATAGCCTCAACCTTTGTTGGATCATGACGATACCTTCGCCAGAGATGACATGCCCTAAGTAGTGAATCTTCGATTGATAAAATGAGCATTTAGACAATTCCCCAAACAATTGGTTCTATCGCACACACTGTAGTACCAATCTCAATTGTTGATCATGCTCCTCCATCATCTGAGAGTAAGTCAAAATATCGTCAACGAATACTTCGACGAACTTGTCCAAGTACTCGGAGAACACCCCATTAATCAAACTCATAAATAGCCCTAGGCATTCGTCAGTCCAAACGGTAAAAGAGTAACTCATAATGTTCAAACCTCATATTAAAGGTGGTCTTAAGGACGTCATATTCCTTGATCCACAATTAGTGATACCCTGATCTCAAGTCGATATTTGAAAACACCATCGCACCCTTCATCTGATCAAATAGATCATCAATCCTTGGAAACAAATATTGATTCTTGATCGTTTCTTTGTTCAATTGACAATAGTCAATGTAGATTCTCCACGACCCATCCTTATTACGTATGAATATAATAGGCACACCCCATGGTCACACACTCAGACATATAAGTCCTAGGTCCATCAATTCCTTAATTTTCATTCTCAACTCCTATAATACGGTGTTTGACATCTGATAAGGAATTCTTACTATCAGTTTAGTCCCCGATTTTAGGTCTATAGTAAATTCAAATTACCTCTACAATGAAATATTAGGTAACTCCTCCGGGAAGATTTCCACAAAATCTCTCACCACCAGAAGGTGTTCTATACCTTATGCTACTCCCTTCTCATTTAATGCAAGGATCACATAAAGCTTACCTCCCTTACGCATGCTCTTCTGTAGCTGCAAGGAAGAGATGAATCTCAAGAAAACTCCCTAGTTCCAACCTACAATCACGCGTCTTTGTCCCTCATCATCGATCGAGATCAACCATTTCATATTATAGTTGAGTATCACCTCATGTGATTCCAACCAATCCATATTGATCACAACATCATAAGATCCTAAGATCATGACGTACAGGTTGACCTTGGTGACAAAATCTCCCAGGTTAAGGCTACAACCCGTAACCTTCCCTCCAACCTTCTGCTTGGCTCCCGAAGCCATCTCTACAAATATAAAATCATCATGTTTGACTACCTTTACCTTAATTATTTATAGCACTGAACCATAAATGAATCTCTCTGTAACACCTAGATCAGTTAAAATACTAAGGGTCTGGTCAGCGACGGTACTTGAGGTCTCAAGAATATTCGAATCATTCTCTTCCTAGAGGTTACTCCTCACTAAATGAATCCGATGGGCCTTTCCAAAAACTCCCACAGTAGTGGGTTCGACTGATATAGATGATACGGTCCTCTCCAATGGGCAGTCATGGTTGTAATGTGGCTCTCCACATTCCAACGCACTTTTTTTAGTTCAGTATTCATGGTATCTGAAGTAGAACCTAGATCCTAACACTTAGACCAACGTGAACTTGTTTCCCTTAAGTTTATTGGTAAAGGGTGCAGAGCATAGAGAAGCTGCTCCAAAAAAAGGCCTCATACCAGGACACCATACAACCTCCCTCTCGCAAGGTGTTGAACTCGTTGAGATGATGCTCAATGAATTCCTCAGAAAGATACCTCTCATGGAACCATTCCTCGAAAGGTTACCATGACACGTCTTTGACGACCATGTTTAATTACAAAAAGAGAATCTTCCATTATAGAAGAGAACTCCCCTTCAGTTGAAAGACCACCATGCATACCTTCATGTTGGAGGTATAGTCGTGAAGTGTAGGCACCTTGCCATATTCTCCAACCATGCCTCAATAGATAAACCATCTGAGGCACCGAAGAACTCAGGAAAATTGAACTTTTCAAGTTCGTTGTGAATACTAAGGTACTGGTTGGGTGCATTGTGGACCCTCATGGGTACAGGAACCCTGGCCTCATCTCAGTACAAAAGGTAAATCAAAGCCTCTGACAATCTCTTGAAGGACATTGTCAGACAATCCTCATCCCTTACAACAATCGAATCAATCCCAAGGACTTTTTATTCTCCTTGGGGGTTAGACTCAGAGGGTGCGAACACCTCTCGAGGTGTCTCACATCCTTCCATGACACCCGTTGTGAACCTTTGTGGCACCTTCTCATCGATATCACCGCATGGATGCGTAATTTTTTTTATTAGTGCTAGTTTATTTCTCAAGGGTTTATTGTAGTGGAAATCATGGAGATCCATAGTCACAGGGTTGAACCCGCTCTGATACCATATGTAACAACCCAATCATTACGACTACATGCGATGCAACAATTTTTTTTTTGTTTCAAGGAGGACAGGAAGGGAACAACGAGAACAGTTAAACAACGCAACTTGATGACGAACAAAATGCACACATATCAGGAAACAGACAACAATGAATCAACACACTAACACTTTAGGCAACTGGATGAAACATGTGGTAATCCAATATAGATATAAATGACTACCTGCTTGACACAAGCAGGACAACACCTACAAGATAAAGGAAAACATGAACCAACCCGACATAACAAATTTTACGACCAATAAATGGAAACCTCTACGATGTGCAAAACCAAGCATGTTAAGGCGTTACAACCAAGTGACAACATCAAATACAATGATCAATGCCCACTTTAGGAAGCACAAACTCTAGCCAGGTTATCATTCGCCTCTATCCGTCATGGTGTGCAATGATCCCCTCATCATGAATCATAATGTCACCATCTGATCGACGTGACAATAACCCTGGTGCAACATAACATATCTAGACCTTTATCTCTCACTAAATCCCTCATGCTGGGAGACCGAAACATCTACCAAAATACATGAAGACTACACCCAAGAACCCAATCGACAGGTCGACATGACGCAAGGAAATCTGACTACTATAACAACGATACATCACAATAAATTCATAAATCCAAATAAGTCATACGTTCTTTAAACTGATCCTTCTTTACAATTTATGGGATAACTACCTGTCCTTGTTTTTATTGCAAAAGAGAATTAGTATAAGCACTTAACAGAATCAATAATAATAATACTAGTGTAAAGAGGAGTGTAATGATGAATTATGAAATTTTCGCAATGTAAGAAGTATTTTCTCTAATATGTACTAGTTATTTTCTAGTGACCCCTTGACTACCTTAATATGTACGTATTAAATAATTATAATCAACAACTATTTCAAGGTAACTAACTATATTAAAAATACATAAAGTTCATGGTAACTACATCATATTGTTCATGGTAACCACTAATGGTAGAAACTAGTTTTGGCCTGGAATTATATGCTTCTAACTATATATGCTATCTATTGTTGATATGTTGTCTAACCATTAACCACATGATAAATAAAATCATTGTCAATAAATTTAAATATCTGTCATACATTATATATGAATGTGTTGTCACTAATTTCGCTATAAATATATCTTTGTCACACACTATGTAAGGAATTGCTACCAAAATTATATCTCTGTCCATCCTTAATTTGTTGTCTAAATGATATATTTCTATCCATTATTAGTATCGATTTCTAATGCTATTGATATATGTATTAATGATTTTATGTCTAAAATATATTGCTATCCCAAACCAATCCAATCAACGCTAATCAAGCTACTCCAATCTCCATTCAATGTTAATAAGATCCAACAGTAGTAATAATAAAGTCCATCTAGTCAAATCGCCATTCAAAATCTAATCAATCCCCATTCAAAGTTAATCAATCCAATAGTAGTAATAACAAAATCCAGTTAATCAAAATGCCATTCAATGCTAATCAAATGTTAAGAACACAACCCTTCAATGAAAAAGAAACATGGTCATTCAAATGTATAAAAATGCAGTCCTTCAATGTATAAAAATGAAGGTATCCATGATATCATTCGTTGTGCATAGAGCATTATCCATTTCATTGTGTATATAAAAAAAACAACACAGGTATCATTCGATATGCATAGAGGATTATTTTTATGATATCCATGATAAAAATGCAGGAATAATATGTTAACAACCATATCGCTACCCAAAAACTCAGGGAATAAAAACTCTATTCGTTGGGGAAAATACATACGTAAAAACGCAGAGGGGTTCAATGAAAACTTAGGTATCAACAATAAAATTCGTGGGTAAATGTATTATTGTGTAATGTGCCATGAAATCGCAGATTAAAGTGACATCGCAGGTATCAAATTCACAGTGATACTGCAGTGATAAGGGCAAATTCAAAGTGATAAATTGTTTAAAGAAAAACACAGATAACTTACCAAGGAACGCAAACATAGCATAAAAAAAAATACAGATTTTATACCAATCAAGGCACTGGGTAATACAATAAGTATTGTTGTGTTATCGCCAAGAAAAATCATTTTAATAACAACATGGATAACAAAATCATTGTAACATGGTCATGGATAAAAAATCATGGTAACACAACCAAGGATAACAAAATCGTTGTATTAACAATCCTAGATAACAAATCATTGTAACATAATCATTAAAATGCAGAGGTTCACCCCTTCCAAAACGCATGAGATCACCATTAAAAGAAACGTAGAGGGTTTACCATTCAATGCTGAGATTTTACCTAAAACGGAAAACCCAGAGTTGATCCTTCAAGGAAATGCAGAGGTAATCAATCAAAGAAATGCAGGGATAATATTTCAATGAAACACAAAGTTTTTCGTAGTTTAAGAAATCAAAACGCAGAGGTACTCATTGACAAGAAGGTGCAAGACTAAACATTCAACCAAGAATCAATCAAATGCAGAGATAAGTAAGGGATAGACAGTTGGGAAAAAAATTTCCTTCACTCGTCATACATGCACATAAAAGAAGGGCATTTGAATCTATAGGTCTTTAAACAACGAAGTGATGACCATCGATTCGACTCTTGGTCGACTTCTAAGGAATGGAATGATGACTAAGGGATAAGGGATGAAAGATAAAAACACAATCACATCATAATAATCAACAAAACCCACACAAAGAAGTCATTGAAATCAAAAGTCGAGTTCACTGAGGGAAATCAATTTAGAATACAACAAGCAAGGGGATTAAAAATACTATAGGAAAGCAGGTGAAAGAAAGCTCAAGGCAATGAAATCTTCAACTGAGCACAAAAAAGAAACATGCATAAATTAAATTTCATTTTCAAGTAACAACTTTAACAGGCGTACCTTAGCCCAACACGAAAAAATTAGATTCGTTGTCCCACGCGCTTCATCTAGCTCCCTCTTGCCAACCAATGTGACCTCACAGGTACCTCCTAGCCAATGCTAGGGGTACTCTTATTCCCCCTGAGCCCCCCAAGCAACAAAGGGGCCACAGAAACCATACCATAGAACCACTAGCACCCACTTTGCTTCACAAGGTCGAGCTACCACTCATTACCCGAGTTGGGTATCCCAACTCCCACAAGATAATTTCAGTCAAGAAAACAATTCAGTAGCGTAGAATTATGCATCAAAAATGAGATCCATACTCCTCCTCCTCCATCCTTTTTATAGAGTTTTCAAGTAATTAGTTTTCCAAATTCTGATTAAATTCTTTTTTTTTTAATTTAATTAATTAGGAAAAACCCCCCCTGT
>JZKD02S1667961.1:155701-205785 GCA_000966675.3 Picea glauca
TACCTCCTAGCCAATGCTAGGGGTACTCTTATTCCCCCTGAGCCCCCCAAGCAACAAAGGGGCCACAGAAACCATACCATAGAACCACTAGCACCCACTTTGCTTCACAAGGTCGGGCTACCACTCATTACCCGAGTTGGGTATCCCAACTCCCACACGATAATTTCAGTCAAGAAAACAAGTCAGTAGCGTAGAATTATGCATCAAAAATGAGATCCATACGCCTCCTCCTCCATCCTTTTTATATAGTTTTCAAGTAATTAGTTTTCCAAATTCTGATTAAATTCTTTTTTTTTTAATTTAATTAATTAGGAAAAACCCCCCCTGTACACATGTTGCTCGATCCCCTAGTTGCACTAGAAATTAACTTTATTAATTATTTAATTATTACTATTTCCCTCACCCACCTCACATCATTCCTAAAAACACTCCTTGGTGTCCCAATACTCCCTTACAAATCTTAAATGACTTACAACTTACTAAATTCCTAGATGAGTTCATAAAAAGCAAGTTCCCAAGGCAAGATTCCTTACTAATTTAGGCATTCTACTTTTTCTTTAAATTTCCCCTTTTCTTCATGTTTCCCCTTTTTATTTAAGTTTCCTATTTCATTTAAATTTCCCTCTTTTTAATTTTTAACTAAAAATTAATTTAGAAAGTGTAGATGAAACAATTGTTGGATCATGTTGTCATTGATGCCAATGGTTTGACTACTTGGGATATTGTTGGATCATGTGTCATTGATGCAAATGGTCTGATTCATTGATGTCATTGATTGATGTCAAGTAATTGATTGATTAATGATTGATGAACAATGTATATGTATTGTCCTTGATGAGAATGATAGATGTCAAAGTGGAAACCAATTGATAATGATGGATCATTGATATGATGCATAGATGAAGTTGGATCAATGAGTTGTCATTGATACATGATGATGCATAGTTTGTTTGATGAAAAGATGACTCATTATTGTCTTATCATGATTGATAAGGTGCGCAAATGGATAAACTCCAAAGTGGTCCCCTTATGGATAAATCCCTCATGGGAAGACTCTTTGTGGTTGAGTTGTGGTTGAGAGGACCCATGCTTGTATGTGGAATAATGATATGAAGATCAAAGAAATTGTTGGTGAAACTATCCTACATGAATAGTGCTTGTCATGCCATTTCCGGTGGTATGTGGAATGTCACATAGCTCCTCACGATTTGAGAAGTTATGGCTCTATGAAGTTGAAGGAACCCCATATGAAGGCTTGAAGCCCCCAAGTTCAAAGAAGTCAAAGTGACCTAAAATAAGAAATCATTATTTAAATAATAAAGAGAAGTGACAAAATCAAGAAAGATTATTTAAATGATAAAATAAGGTGACAAAATCAAGAAGGAATATTTAAATGACAAATATTGGAGAACTTTCTATTTATGGAAAATAGTTAACCCTAAAATAAGGAAAATGGGTTAAGTGACCTAGAAATGGGTTAAGTGACCTAAAGGGTGAAAGTATAAATAATATAGCTATGGTATCTTGTAGATCATCCTTTTTGTGGATCAATGGAGAGCTTATTATGAGAATAGCTTTTGGCGTATTGATGGAGAGATTCTTATTGGTGTGGATACCTTGAGCATGATTGAAAATCTATTATGAGGAAGAAAGCAAGAGGAGGATCTCATGGACGCATCAAAGTTTCGGAAATGTCGGAGATCTTGACAAAAAAAGTCTCAGAGCTTCAAAAACCCTATTTTATGAGGTATACACAGGATGTAATGGGCCAGGGTGCGTGCACACATAGGTTATATGAGGATAGGGCACATATGGTGGATAGAATGATAAAGACTTGTGTTTGAGTTGGTGCCAAGCTCTTGAATGATGAAGCATGTTCCATATATGCATTATATGGGCTCAGATATATCACTGAGACACTGGTATGGTTATATTATTGTCTTGATGGATACTATTGTTTGATGTGTCGTGAATGCTTAGGGAATTCTTGGTATGGATTATATGATATGGTTCAATTTGGATGATTTGGTTGATGGAGTGATCAATACTCTTGGGATTCAGTTGTCACATGATTGCTATGGTATACTATTTGTTTATACATGTTTGAGATAACATTCACATTGATTTATTATGGAGCATGAACAAGCTATTGGAGAGCTTGGAGATGTTGTGACTGGCTAGTGGTTAGATTGGATAGTCAGAGACAAAAGAGAATGATATATTGATTACAAATAATCTGAGTTGATCTTGAAGGAAAAACCCTAACATCTCTGAAGGTATATGCAGGTTGTTGTATACACTGACCGTGTGCATATGTGGGCTATAGTGAGCCAGGGCGCATGCACACACTGGATGCACTATTGATAGGTCGCATACCTATTGATAGATTGATATTTGTTGAGGATTGTTGCCTCATATCAGTTGGTGCTGAGGGTGTAAGATGAGTCTTGCATTATGGAACTAGTTCTTTTGTAAAGTTGTACTCTATTCAGTTGTTGTTGATAAACCCCAGATTGTTGTCCATAATAAAAGGAAAAATTGTACATACATCTTGTGTTCTTTGTGTTCCTTGTAGTGATGACTTGATGATGATATATTGTTGATATATGTTCTCATCTAACTGGTTATAAATGAAAACATTTGGTAATGAATAAATGTTGAATGTTAACTAAGGAGTTTTTGTAAAGAGGGAAGCTTTTGGGAAAAAGATCCCCACACTCATTCACCACCCCTCTAAGTGTGGTAGGTTTGTTCAACAATTGGTATCATAGAGGGCCTTCACTACAATCCTTAAAAATCTTAAATGAGATCCAAAGAAACAAATGGATGATGAAGTTCCAATCCTTGATGAGGAAAACTATTCCACTTGGAGAATAGGAATGAGAGTGTATTTGAAGACAATGGGATAAACTATTTGGAAGGCAGCCATTGGTGGATCAGTTCCTTTGAAGAACAAGTCAAAGTTTGCAGATCAAAGGGAAGGAAAGAAGAATGATGCACTAGCTCTCAAGACCATTCTTAGTGGACTATCAAGCCCTATCAAAGAGAGCATGGGGCAATGCATTTCCACCAATGATCTATGGCTAAAGCTAGAGGAGACATATCAAAGAAAGAAGGAGAAGGAAGAAATTGAAGACCACTCATTCAAGATCATCAAAGGTAAAGAATCATCAAAAACTCTTGAATGCATTGTTTCTAAATTTGATTTTGAAAACATTTCAAGTGAAGATAAAGAATCAAGTGATGATATCACAAAGGAAGATCTTGAATATGAAGGCAAAGAATTATGTGTTGATGTTGGCAAAAAGGAAGATAGTGAAGATACTTCAAATGAAGGTAAAGAACCCTCAAAAGCACTTGATTGTAATGATGATAATGATGAATTTTAATCTACAAGTGAATAAGAATACATAGAAACAATTTGTGTAAAGTTTGATGGTAATCATCCCATGGAAAGAATAGAAGAAAATCTATTAAAAATTCAAAAGGAAATTGAAGAAGGCTTATATAGATATAGAAGTGATAATTTCTATACACGCTATAACTATCTTTCTGATAACACTAAGAAGTTTCTTAGGAAGAGTCAAAGGCACAACTTGAAGTTAATAAATGATCAAGGAACAAAAAGAGAGCAATAAAAAGGAAGAAGAAATCACAAGACTAAAGAATGGAAAATAATACATGAATATAGATGGTGATATTAGCAAAAGATTTGAAACCATTGTTCATCTCAAAATCCGAATTGAAGAAACCAAAAGAATAGAGGAACTATTGAAGATTCAAATAAATGAAAAGGAAGAGTCATGTAGTAAGCTAGAAGCTAAAATTGTTGACCTTAAAAAGAAGTTAGAGAAGTCAAACAAATTCTTGAATAGCTCAAGAATCTTGGATGAGATATTGGAAAGTCAAAGATCACCATGTGATAAATCAGGTCTTGGATACAAAGGAGAAGATACACATGTTGAAGAAAGAACCTCAAAGAAGAATGAGGTAAGTCCATGAAAGAAGGAAGACAATGTTGCAAAACAACCATCTACACAAGACAAAGAAGATTTCAAAAGAACAAAGCAAGGAAGACATCAAGAAGCTACTTTTGGGACACCAAAGCAAAGGTATGAAAGAATTTTTCATGGGCATTGTTATTCATGTAATGGATATGGTCAAGGAGATTTTGAATGTAGATATTATGAAAGGATATATAATGGAATATTATATAACACCACAAGGTGTTGGAGATGTGATCAAGTAGGACATATTGTTGTTCACTGTAACTCCATGAGATGCTAGAACTATAGTGGATTTGGCCACAAATCCCAGGAGTGATAGAACACAAAAAGAAATTCCATGATGTGGACTTCACATAGCATGGCTAGAAGAAGGAATGAAGTAAGAAAGGGAGACATATTTGAAAATATGGATGCTCAGAGCTCAAGTTCTGAGGAGAAGGGTCATCTATAGAAGTAGGTGAAGAAGACAGAGAAGCCAAAACAAAATGAAAGACTGAAGGGAAGCTTAAGTAAGACATGTACTGAGGCATACACAGGTGACAGTGGTGACAATCAGATACATACGCTGGCTAACCTTGTATAGGTTGTGTACACATGCGCTCTGTTGTGAAACAAGCCGCATATATGAAGTAAAGCCTTGGGAAAAAGGCAACGCACATGGGTTGCAACTTGATGTGATGGTATAACTCTATGTTGCAGGTTCTGACATTGCTTATTGCAGATTATGACACTGTTTGCTACAGGTTTTCATGGTTCTAAGTTAGATCATGCATGGTTATGATATAAAATAAATCTTGGGTGCATGGCACTAACCCATGAGTATGGATTGATGTTGATCAAATGCTCATCTAATGAATTATGTAAAATAATCTTTTGGGGTACATGGTTGGTACATATTTGAGTTTCATTGATATATATTATGATGTATTATTGGAAGCATATGTTGGTTATCATGGTGCATGCATTTTGCATGAGGTTGGGCTACACATTGAGACATGTAGTTGGTGAGTTGAGTTGATAGTCATGTTGTACATCATTGATGAGTCTTAGCTTGTTGATGTATGGTTGGTATACTTTCTTGGTGCAAGTGATGATGCATGATGGTACACTCATAGATGGTATTTGTTTGGCATATTGGTAGATGCACATGGTTGGCATATTGGTGGATGCACATGGTTGGCATATTGGTAGATGCACATGTTGGCATATTGATAGAGGCATATGGTTGATACATTCCATGGATGATATCTAACATGGTTGATGTACATGGGTATTGTGCATTGTGGGAACATTTTGGTACATGATGTACTTGGTTGATATATTGTTCATGATTCTTTATTTTTATTATTGACATTCATGATGCATGATATGGAACAAGTTTGATGCATGAACAGGTCCAAGGATCGTCATATGGTAGCATATTGCTCATCTTGAAGACAAGATAGGGGGATACATACCCTTAGGGGGATTCATTATTCTTAACATGATTCTAGGAGGAGATATTTATTAGATGCATACCTAGAAAAGAGACCTATATTTGAAGAAAGAGCACATAAGCATAATTCCAGGAGGACCGATGGTCACAGGGGGAGTATGTTCGATGTATTTCCAGCATTACATAAGAGTAATATCCATTATTAAAAAGGGAAGAGATTATTCAAAGGAATATTGATGCAGGAGCATCGCTCCCAATCTAGCCATGTGCCAGTCAGCCAGCCAGCACAGCGTGCATTCAATGAAGGAGGAGAGGCACAACCCTCTCATTTCAAATTTTGAATTTGAAATCAATGTAATTAATGTTTTGTAAGGCCGTGGAGCCATAAAGATATGCCTTTGAGAAGGATGTAGTTAAAGAAGGCCTTTAATGGTTGTAAGGTTGGGTTCTAGCTCCGATCTGGACTAGACAACCATTTAATTGTGAATTCAATGTAATTGAATGAGAGTAGGTGAGATGGAGGGAAGAGCTCGAACAACCCCCTCATGTAAAAGATATTTCGATCTTGTTTATAGTTAGAGGAGAGATATAGGAGAGCTCTGTGAGAGTTAGAGCAGAGGAGAGAAGGAGTTGAGACTCTGTCAAAGTTTGAGCTCAAGAACACCTTGTAAAGGAGGCATTTCATACTAACATAAAGAGCAGATTTCCTGCATGAGTTTTTGTGTGTCTTTACGTGTTTATGAATGTCTTTGTGTGTTATTTATATGTTGTAGAAGTGAATTAGTAGGAACATATAGGTTCTTCTATATGTGGGTTCTTTGATTTCAGGTTTGGAGTTCTTTGAGGCTTCATGCCAAGAGGGTGTGATAGAACGTTGCGGGTTCTGAAAGCCAGTGCATAGATGCACTCCTGAATTCTACTGAATTTGGGCAGGGATGTGATAGGAGGGTGGACCAGCTGAAGTCATTGGATCAAGGAGGAAACCTCAAGGTTGTTGAAAACCTTGGAGGAGGGACTGTGTAGAGGAGGACATAGCAGAAGACATAATCACTAATGGGTTCTGCAGAGCTCTGTCAAGAGGGCATTAAGCAGGTGCAGATTGTGCACAGGAGAAATCTACTGTGAGTTCAAAAGGAAACTAGAATCACTAAGGATTCTATAGAGCTCTGCCAGGAAGGCATTGATCAGTTTCCTGTGTGCACAAAGAGAACTCCTTTGAGTTATGGAATAGAGAGTGTCCAAGGAGGAGACCTTCTCAGGATTATTGAACACCCTGTAGGCTCAAAAAAGAGTGCTTGAGTAGGAAGAGGCCAAGAGGTCACTTGCATCCCTTCAAGGAGAAAAAAAAAGGGTTAAATCCCTTAGAGGTCTGAGCAATAGAGAAGCTCAAGACAGATAGCACCTTCATGTGTGTAGGGACCCTGCAAGGAGTGTAGAGGTCAAATAATCCTTTAAGGATTCAAATAGGAAAAATCTTAGGAGGAGCAGTGCTTTCACATAAAGGCCCATAGCTGTAAGGAAGAGCAGAAAATCCAGGAAAACCCTTTGGAGGGTTTGAGTTCAAGGAAGCCCAGTAGGTTCAGTGGTTTCAAGAATGCTGACAGGAAGTCATAGGATTTGTAGCAGAAAGTAAAGGCTGAGGCCTTTGATAATTGGAAAATCTTCCAAGGTAGGAAGAAGAGCGCACAAGGGAGAAGCTATAGCTACCGTCAGATTGCACGCAGATCACTGATAGTTGTCAGATCTGGGAGAAGGTGCGCATGAGTTAATATCGCATATGATTTGAGCGGAGGCTCATCAAAGTCCTGAAATGGCAGAGGCATCAGGATTTTGAAGTTCGGGGTTCAGAGCATATAGGGGCCATGGAATCGCTGCATCACGATATCCTGATCTGCGATGTCCCAAAAAGATTAGGACCATCCATCATTGAAGAGGAAGCATGGCTGTAATCTGAGGACCCATCAGGGTTTCAGATATTGGGAGACAGAGAGGTCAGAGTTTGGGAGAGAGGAAGTATCAACTCACGAAGTCCCAAAGACATCAGATCCATCCATCTACGAAGGAAGCATGTCACGATATCCTCATATTTCAGGGATTCAGGCATCGAAGAGAGGAATGAAGGAGTCTTTCAACTTCGCAACTTGTGAAGTCTCGAAGTGATCAGGGTTGTCTATATGTGGAGGATGGATGATAGTGATTGGGGGGCTACCGGAAGTTCAGATACCAAGAGTTCGAAGGACCAGGGATCATTGTCATTGGGGTCAATGTCCCAAAACACCGAGAGTATTGGGACCGTCCTACAGGAGGACACGCTGGGACGATCGAGGCATCAAGAAAATCCCTGAAAGTTTTATACTAGATTTCGGCATATTGGGATTCGAGATTTCAGAAGTCCTAAAGAAAATAATTCTGGCTCTTAGGGATGAAAACCCTGAAGTCATGAAACGTGACGTAGCGAGGAGTGGGGCTGTGGTCACACCTATTATCGAGATTTCAAGGATTGACATTTTGGCCATTTCGAAGATAGAATCCGAACGCTTGGCGTTGGGAGTCCTGAAGTCGCGAAGCGACGTACCTTTGGAGGTAGGCTATGGTCATGAGGAAGGTGGTCACATAAAACAGGGTTTGTCCAGGGGCTAACCACAAATTTGACAGATCGGCATTTCGGGTGTCGGGAAATCGAAGAGTCAAGGAAACTTGACATCAGGAGTTGCAGAGTCCTGAAGACCGAATTTCCATTTCAGGAAAAGGGTCGTGGTCATGTTGGAGGTCGTGGGGAAGTTGAAGGACCCGTGGATAGAAAGATGAGGTTCTAATAAGGATCTAAAAGAGTTTCTTCAGCTCAGGGAAGATTTGAAATGATCATGTGAGTAGATCTCGGCCCGAGGGTCGGGGGTCTGCACCAAGTGGTATCAGAGCTTGACTCTCTTTGTATATTACAGGAAGAGGAAGAGAGAGGAGAAAGAGTACTCTGATACACATTAGTTTGGTATCAGAGGAAGGCAGAGTATTGAGACTCTTTGGTGATTTCTCACAGGTATGCAACAGTCAAGAAGACAGTCGGGAGGACTGTAGGGGATGCTAGAAGCACTGAGGGTTGCAGAGTGATAGCAACAGGTTTTCCAGGAGGGAAGACAGAAGGCAGGAAGATGGCTACTGAAGGCCATAGATGCGATGGAAAGAATATCCATCAGCAGCCAAGCAAAGATAAGATGGATAAAGAGCTCACCGAGATCAGAGCAAGGATGGAGGAACTTGCACTCCAGATGAAGCAGGATGCAAGATCACATTGGGTGTATGAATGGACCATGAGGACAAAGATAAAATGGCTAGTCGGGGAGATGTTGGCCAGAAGACAGCAGAGGCTATTGAAAATGTGGTTGAGGCATGATAAAATCCTCAAAGATGAAGAGGAGATGGTTCATGTATGTGAGCCAGAAGCTGGGAGAAATCTCAGTGATGAGGATGAATTGAGATCACTGGAAGACCTCGGAGATTGCCAATAGGGAATAATAGAAATTTCCAATTGCTAGGTGGGCAATGAGATGAGATCGTTGTGAGATATCATAGGCTGTCAAGAGGACAACAGAGAAATTTCATATTGCTAGGTGGGCAATGAGTTGAGATCATTGCGGGATCTCATAGACTGCCAGGGGGGTAGCAGAGAAATACCATACTACCAGGAGGGAAAGGGAGAGAAAATGAGCTCAGAGTTGAGTTCAGATCAACAAGGAAAGCTGATAGAGGAAGATCAGAAGAGAATTCTGATGATTAGAGGAATTCAAATATTCCTGCCATTGATCCTAGTCGAGGAAAGAGTCTATGTTGCAGATGTAACAACAGGGGAAAGACATCCAGTTGTGACTGTCGGAGAAATGGACCAGACATCAGAGGCTGCCCAACAGAGGAAGATGAACATTTCAAGGAATGGCTCAACATTTTCAGCCAGGAAGCTGAGAAGACTGCAAAATTGGAGCTTGTAGAAGAAAAAGAAGAAGAGGCAAACAACATGAGCTTTGCTTATCTGTGCGAGCAGATTGAAACCCTAGAGAGAAGGCTGATAGTGCATAGAATGCACATCCAACAAGTCAATTTGGAAGCATATGCATGAGGACCATACCATCCCAAGGAGCAGCTAGGAGAGGTTATACTTGAGCCAACACAAAGAGATATGGCAGCCGCAGAGCTGTCACAGGGAAAAGATGAGTAGTAGCTCAATGATAGGACTGTGAAGCTAAAATTTGCAGTAGAGTGAACACTTAGTGCCACAGAGGATGAAGAGGATGACATGGGATATCATGATGATCTTCCCATTTCCAGAGAACAAATGCAACCGAGGAGACTGCATACACAGAGCCAACCATGAGAGAAGTTGGACGAGGAGATAGAGTAGTTCAGGAGGTTGATGTTGAAGTCAGCACAAGAGACTACCAATAGAGAAAGGTTGAGCATAAGGGAGACAATAGTAGCAACATAGTAACAAAAGCAGCAACAACAACAACAACAGAGCAGTGGAGCAAATGAACAGCTCCAGAGGGTTGTTTGGGATCCAGGGGGATTTCAATAGAGGCGTTGGGGAGCTCATGGGAAGGATCTCATGAATTTTTCATAGCATAGGAGTATGATGTAGGAGAATCACTCTCAAGGCATCCATGCGCTAGCCATCCAACCAACACATCACGCATTCAATGAAGGAGGAGAGGCACAACCCTCTCATTTCAAATTTTGAATTTGAAATCAATGTAATTAATGTTTGTAAGGTCGTGGAGCCATAAAGCTATGCCTTTGAGTAGGCTATAGTTAAAGAAGGCCTTTAACGGTTTTAAGGCTAGGATATAGCTCTGATCTGGACTAGACAACCATTTAATTGTGAATTCAATGTAATTGAATGAGAGTAGGTGAGATGGAGGGAAGAGCTCAAAGAGCCCCCTCATGTAAAAGATCTTTCAATATTGTTTATAGTTAGAGGAGAGATATAGAAGAGCTCTGCGAGAGTTCGAGTAGAGGAGAGAAGGATCCAAGACTCTGTCAAAGTCTGAGCTCAAGAACACCTTGTAAAGGAGGCATTTCATATTAATATAAAGAGTATATTTCTTGCATGAGTTTCTATGTGTCTCTATGTGTTTATGAATGTCTTTGTGTGTTATTTATATGTTGTAGAAGTGCATTTGCAGGGACATATAGGTTTTGTTATCTGTGGGTTCTTTGATTTCAGGTTTGGGGTTCTTTGAGGTTTCATTCCAAGAGGGCGTGATAGAACGCTAAGGGTTCTAAAAGCTAGTGCATATATGCACTCCTAAATTCAATGGAATTTGGGCAAGGACATCCTAGGAGGGTGCACCAGCTGAAGTCATTGTCTCAAGGAAAAAACCTCAAGGTTGTTGAACACCTTGGAGGAGGGACTATGCAGAGGAGGACATAGTAGAAGACAAAATCACTGAGGGGTTCTGTAGAGCTCTGCCAGGAGGGAATTGAGAAGGTGTAGATTGTGCACAAGAGAACTCTACTGTGAGTTCAAAGGGAAACCCGAATCACTGATGATTCTATAGAGCTCTACCAAGAAGGCATTGAGAAGGTGTATGTGTGCACAAAGAGAACTCCTTTGAGTTATGGAATAGAGAGCATCCAAGGAGGAGATCTTCTCAGGGTTACCGAACACCCTGTAGGCTTAGAAAAGAGTGCTTGAGTAGGAATAGGCCAAGAGGGCACTTGCATCCCTTCAAGGAAAAAAAAAAATCATTAAATCCCTTAGAGGTCTAAGCAATAGAGAAGCTCAGGATGGATAACACCTTTGTGTGTGCAGGGACCCTGCAAGGAGTGCAGAGGTCGAAGAATCCTTTAAGGATTCAAAGAGGAAAAAGCTCAGGAGGAGTAGTGCTTTCAAACACAGGCCCATAGCTGTAAGGAGGAGCAGAAAAGCCAGGAAAACCTTTTGGAGGGTTTGATTTCGAGGAAGCTCAGGAGGGTCAGTGGTTTCAAGAACAACAACAAAAGCTGAAGTCACAGGCTTCGTAGAAGAATGCAAAGACCGAGGCCTTTGATAATTAGAAAATCTTCCAAGGCAGAAAGAAGAGAACAGAAGGGAGAAGCTACAGCTACCGTTAGATCCTGTGCAAATCGTTGACATTCATCAGAATGGGGAGAAGGTGCGCACGAGTTAATATCGCATATGAGCTGAGTGGAGGCTTGTCAAAGTCCCAAAATGTCAGAGGCATCGGGATTTTATATTTCAAGGATCAGAGCATATCGGGGTCGTGGAATTGCTGCATCACGATCTCCTGAACCGCGACATCTCGAAAATATCAGGATCGTCCATCATTGAAGAGGACGTGTGGTGGTAATCTGAGGACCCATCGGGGTTTCAGATATCAGGAGAGAGGAATTCTCGACTCATGAAGTCCCAAAGACATCATAGTCATCCATCTGTGGAGGACGTGTGTCACAATATCCTCGTATTTCATGGATTTGGTCATCGAAGAGCATAATGGAGGAGTCTTTAGAATTCACAACTTGTGAAAACCTGAAGCGATCAAGGTCATCCATCTGTGGAGGACGCGTGGCAGTGATTGGGGGGATACCATAAGTTTGGATACTAGGAGCTCGAAGGAACAATGATCAATGTTGTTGGGGTCAAAGTCCTAAAACACTGAGAGTATCAGGACCATCCTATAGGAGGACACGCGGCGACGATCGAGGCATTGAGAAAATCCCCAAAAGGATTATACCGTATTTCGGCATATCGGGATTTGGTATTTCGGAAGTCCTAAAGACAAGAATTCTAGCTCTTGGGGATGAAAACCCCGACGTCGCGAAACATGACGTAGCGAGGAGTGGGGTTGCATTCACACCTATTATCGGGATTTTAGGGATCGACATTTCGACCATTCCGAAGACAGAATCGGGATGCTTGGCATCGAGAGTCCCGAAGTCACGATCTGACGCACCTTTGGAGGTAGGATATGGTCATGAGGAAGGTGGTCACATGGAACAAGGTTTGGCCAGGGGCTAAGCACCAATTCGATAGATAGGCATTTCGGGTGTTCAGAAATGGAAGAGTCAAGGAAACTTGACATCAGGACTCACAGAGTCCCGAAGATCGAATTTCCATTTCGGGAAAAGAGTCGTGATCATGTTGGAGGCCGTGGGGAAGTTGAAGGACCTATTAATCGAATGATGAGGTTTCGATCGGGAACCAAAAGAGCCACTCTGACTCAGGGAATATTTGAAATGATCCTATGAGTGGATCTTGGCCCAAGGGTCGGGGGTCTGCACCAAAGATCAAAGGCACTCAGATAGGGGAAGCAACCACAAGGAAAGTTCAAGTAGGGGTAGTAGCTTCAAGAGGAGAATGGCCTTTTTCCATTGATGTCAAAGGGGGAGAGATAATCACATTGATGTGGTTGATGTCTATTGATGGGGAGAGATTGATGTGGAGAGATAGTAACATTGACTATTGATGTAGAGCATGCCTTATCTACATGTTAACATCAACAATTGGTAATTGGTACTGACATCAATGTTGGTATTGCCATCAATGCCAAAGTAGGATATTGTTGGATCATGTTGTCATTGATGCTAGTGGTTTGACTACTTGGGAGATTGTTGGATCATGTTTCATTGATGAAAATGGTTTGATTGATTGATGTCATTGATTGATGTCAAGTAATTGATTGATTAATGATAGATGAACAATGTATATGTATTGTGCTTGATGAGAATGATAGATGTCAAAGTGGAAACCAATTGATAAAGATGGATCATTTATATGATGCATAGATGAAGATGGATCAATGAGTTGTCATTGATACATGATGATGCATAGTTTGTTTGATGAAAAGACGACTCATTATTGTCTTATCATGATTGATAAGGTTCACAAATGGATGAACTCCAATGTGGCCCCCTTATGGTGAAGTCCCTCACAGGAAGACACTTTGTGGTTTATTTGTGGTTGAAAGGAACCATGATTGTATGTGGAATAATGAGATGAAGATCAAATAAATTGTTGGTGAAACTATCCTAGATGGATAGTTCTTGTCATTCCATTTCCGGTGGTATGTGGAATGTCACATAACTCCTCACGATTTGAGAAGTTATGGCTCTGTGAAGTTGAAGGACCCCCATATGAAGGCTTGAAACCCCCAAGGTCAAAGAAGTCAAAGTGACCTAAAAGAAGAAATCATTATTTAAATAATAAATAGAAGTGACAAAATCAAGAAAGATTAAAATAAGGTGACAAAATCAAGAAGGAATATTTAAATGATAAATATTGGAGAACTTTCTATTTATGGAAAATTGTTAACCATAAAATAAGGAAAATGGGTTAAGTGACCTAAAGGGTGAAAGTATAAACAAGATAGTTATGGTCTCTTGTAGATCATCCTTTTTGTGGATCAATGGAGAGCTTCTTGTGAGAATATCTTTTGGAGTATTGATGGAGAGATTCCTATTGGTGTGAATCCCTTGAGCATGATTGAAGATCTATTCCGAGGAAGAAAGAGAGAGGAGGATCTCATGAACGCATCAAAGTTTCAGCAATGTCATAGATATTGATGGAAAATGTCTTGGCGCTTCAGAAACCCTAGTTTCAGAGGTATACGTGGGCTGTAATGAGCCAAGGCATGTGCACACACGGGATATATGAGGACAGGGAACGTATGGTGGATAGAATGATGAATACTTGAGTTTGATCTAGTGCCAATATATTGGATGATGAATCAGGTTCCAGATCTACATTATATGGGCTCAGATCTATCACGGAGACATTGGTATGGTTACATTATTGTATTCATGGATACTATTGTTTTATGTAATGTGAATTCTTAGGGCATTCTTGGTATGGATTCTATGATATGGTTCAATTTTGATGATTTGGATGATGGAGTGATTAGTACTCTTTTGATTCAGTTGTGACATGATTGCTATGGTATACTAGTTGTTTATACATGTTTGAGATATCATTGATATTGATTTATTATGGAGCATGAACAAGCTATTGGAGAGCTTGGAGATGTTGTGACTGGCTGGTGGTCAGATTGGATAGTCAGAGACAGAAGAGAATGATATATTGATTGCAAATAATCTGAGTTGATCTTGAAGGACAAACACTAATAGCTCTGAAAGTATACGCAGGTTGTTGTATACACTGATCGCGTGAATACATGGGATGTAGTGAGCCAGGGCGCGTGCACACACTTGTTGCACTACTGACAGGTCACGTACCTGTTGACAGATTGATATCTGTTTAGGATTGTTGCCTCATCTGAGTTGGTGCTGAGGGTGTAAGTCGAGTCCTGCATTATGGAGCTAGTTCTCTTGTAGAGTTGTACTCTATTCAGTTGTTGCTGATAAACCGTAGATTGTTGTCCATAATAAAAATAAATATTGTACATACATCTTGTGTTCTTGGTGTTCCTTGTAGTGATGACTTGATGATGATATATTGCTGATATATGTTGTTGATATATGTTCTCATCTAACTAGTTATAAATGACAACAATGGGTAATGAATAAATTTTGAATGTTAACTAAGGAGTTTTTGTAAAGAGGGAAGATTTTGGGAAAAAGAGCCCCAGACCCATTCACCCCCCCTCTAAGTGTGGTAGGTGTGTCCAACAATAATCATTTACCCTTTTTATCCTTAGACTAAATAAGACCTCCACTCTGACCTGGGAGAGACCTCGATCTTCAACTCCTCGGGATTTACGCTCCCATCGTCCTCTCTGTCTCCTCAGCCCCCCCTCATAGCCCTAATAGTCAACCCCTCAATATGGTCTCCCCCTCCACCCAACTTTACTAAAATCAACTTTGATCTTGCTTGAAAGGGAAATCTAGGCCCCTCGGGGATAGGAGGAGTGATACGAAAAAGTGAAGGCATAATCCACAATATTATAGTTGAAAATATGAGATTTGACACCAACAATGCAGTGAAAACATGCGATCTAATAAGAAGAGTACAACTAGATCTGGACCACAATCTTAACTGACTAGTCATAGAAGGAGACTCTAAAGTCATAATTGAGCTGACATCTGAAATCCTCAACGGAAGAACTCCAGAAAGGATCACCCCTATTTGGCACATGTTGGATCCCCTCCATAGCTTTCAATCACTCCTCAAACCCTCTCTTACTATCATCACCACTCACGTAAGGCACGATGAAAATAAGGTGGTGGAAAGATTGGAAAATGTAGGATTTGATCTTGTACAACAAATCACTCTCACAAATTCCAACCGACCTCATAATTCAACAATATGGACTCACTGGAGGGAGCTAGCTCAAAGGGACTACCCTCACCTGGATGGGGTTCCACCTAGAGAGATGAGGAGGAAAGATGGACTGGATCAGTGGGGGGATTTATTATCCACGGAATCCACCCCTTGTGCATTCATTTACCATGGCTCACATCATGTGGGTATTTAAGTTAGTGTGCCTGGATGATCTCTTGGGTGAGTGATTTGTTGATGTGATCCGGATTATTTTCGGCATGAAATGAGAGCAAAGATATAATAAAGAAATGAACAGAGATATCATATATATTCAATAATATAACATAAATGTATCAGATATGCAACAATAAACATAGATATACAGTAATACATGATTTCTATTAATGAAAGAAATGTATAGAGACTGTAAAAATACAGAGTTAAAGACTCGCTAGAATGGTGGCAGCTTATCTCTGAGAAGAGATGTGACAGCTACTCGCATTTGCAAGAAGATGATTACAATGATTCTCTGAAGGCCTTTTTACAATAAAAAGGAATGCTAAAATTCTTAGACATCCAAAAACCTAACCCTAGGAAATGAAGTGCCAAAAGTCATGTGGGCCCCGTTTGGGTAAGTTAGTACATCAACTTCCTAGGGTTGTAACTTTTGCATACAATCTTCATTTTAGGCATATGATAGCTCGTTGGAAAGGTATCATCAAGAAAATTCATTTTGGGGGATTAATTATGCTTTTGGATATCATTGATAACCTTGATATCGAAAAACCTTTATTTAGGCCCTCAAAATGGCCCCGGAAGTTAAAACCTGCTAAAAATAGTAAATTGTCGAAATTTCCAAAAAGATGTTTTGAGCCAGTTGGAAAAGTTGGGTGGCCACCGATATCCACCTGGATCAATCCTCCCTCCTTAGGAAGCAATGGTCTCCATTGCGTTGAGTTCCCGAGGGAGAAGGAAAAGCGTTTGTTGAATCTGCATCCTAGTGAGCTGCTTTTCTTGTTGGAGATGTCACGCTACTTAGTTTGTGGAAGTCTATCATGAACCTGTTGAGGTTGAGGTTGTTCAACAAGTAGAGATACATGAGAGGATGGTGTGTAGAAGGAATCTTTTCACTTTGTTGCAACCTTTTCGACCTACTTCTATTGGATAGAAGGTGCTTGGGGCAAGGCTGTAGTGGTTGCAGTGTCCTTTTGTTCTTCTTTTGAACAGATTGTGAAGAAGCTGAATTTTGTAGTATGAGATACTACCTTGCGACAATTTTTAGGTGGAACAGTAGTTAGAACTACCTCTGGTATTCTATAGAGATGACCCTCCAAAGTAACAATGACACTTCAGGGTCAAGACTCATAAACAACATGGCGTCTCCACATATATGGCTGGCCCAGGATAACATCAAAGACATCCAGTGGGGCAACATCACATAATACCTCATCCTTCAAGGGTTGGATGTCGTATGACAATTGGCACTGTTGACTGACACGAAGATCTCGTCCTTGATGTGGGTGTGGTGTTGTCGACAATCCCAATTGTTTCATGACCTCTAATGAGATGAGGTTCTTCTGGCTTTCGCTATCAACAATAAAATGCATCGGGGTCCCCTTCACCCACATCTGTGAATGAAAAAGATGCTTCCCCTCTTTAGGATATGTTGGTTCTTCTGGTTGAATTGTTGCGGTCATGATAATAGCAGTGGGGTCTGTGTCAATGATCTGTCCTTTACCATTATTTCCATAATCAAATTCTGAATCAAGGTTCGGCTCTTTGTCTTTGATCTCGACAGCCAATGTCTGTTTTGAGCGACATTCATCAGTGTTGTGCTAGGGGATTTTGTGGAACTCACACCATTTTTTGGTGTCCTTATTTGTCTTCTCGTGACCCTTCTTTTCCTGTTTCTTGGATGATTTTCAGGAGACTGTTTGTTAGGGTCATCTTTTTCATACTTCGGTTGTTGTAGATTTGCAGACCCAAACTCCTGTTTGTTCTGGTACTTAAATTTCTGCTCAATTTTGACAACATATCGATAAGCAGCATCGAGTGATGAGATGTCCAAAAAATATATTTCAGTTTGGATGTATCTGTGTAGATCCCCACTATATTTCAGAACCAAATGTCCCTTGGAGTCTTTGATACCCATCTTGGTGCACAAGGTATGGAAGGTATTGGTGAACTCTGGAACTTCTTGGCCCCTTTCTTGCTACAGTGTGGTCCATCTCATGTACTGGTCCTCATAGTTTCCAACAGGGTAATACTGTTCCTTTACCGCATCCACAAAAAAATCCCAAGTGGGATCGACCCCATATATTCCAGACTCCTCCATGGAAATTTGCTCCCAGTAAGTTTCCCACCAATGTTTGACATGAGGGAGAGCTTTAAGGAGTGTGAAGGTGATCTTTTCTTTGTCAGAAAAATTGTGAACATAGAAGTAACCTTCTAGCAGAGTTAACCATTTTTCTAGGGCTTCTGCATCTATCTGTCTTTCAAATACAGGAATATCAAAATTAAATTGTACCTTGAAAGGCGAGGTGCCTCCAAAGTGGTCACTTGATGCAGCTATTCCTGCTGTTATCGGCAGACATTGAAGGATGTGGGCAAAATTCTCCATCATTTCATCCCTTTGTCACGTGAGAGCTTGCTCAAGCAACAGATTTATAGGATCGTTTGCTCCATCATTTTTCTTTTCTTCCGCCATTGAGGGTTTCTTGGGTGTGCAATAGAGATTGTCTTCAAGAGAGACAAACTCGAGACCCAACTTTCTATACTTGGAATTCGTTGGGGATATGCACTGAACAAATGATCAAGAGCAGCCTGCCCTGATACCACTGATTCAGATTATTTTCGACACGAAATGAGAGAGGAGATATAATAAAGAAATGAACAGAGATATCACATATATTCAATAACAAAACAGAAATGTATTAGAGATGAAACCATAAACATAGATATATAGTAATACACGGTTTCTATTAATGAAATAAATGTACGGAGACTGTAGAAATACAGAGTGAAAGACTCGGTAGAATGGTGGCAACTTATCTCTGAGAAGACATGTGACGGCTACTCGCATTCATAAGAAGATGATTACAATGAGGCTCTGAAGGCCTTTTTACAATAAACCAGAATGCCAAAACTCCTAGACATCCAAAAACCTAACCCTAGGAGATGAAGCGCCAAAAGTCATGTGGGCCCCGTTTGGGTAAGTTAGTACATCAACTTCCCAGGATCATAACTTTTGCATACGATCTCCGTTTTAGGCATATGATAGCTCGTTGGAAAGGTATCATAAAGGAGATTCATTTTGGGTACTTAAATATTTTTTTGGATATAATTGAGAACCTCTATCTATAAAAACCTTTATTTAGGCCCTCAAAATGGCCCCGAAAGTTAAAACTTGCTACAAATAGTAAATTGCCAAAATTGCCAGAAAGTTGTTTTGAGCCAGTTGGAAAAGGAGGGTGGCCACCAATATCCACCTGAATCAATCCTCCCTGTTTAGGAAGAAATGGTATCCATTGCATTGAGTTCCATGGGGAGAAGGAGAAGCGTTTGCTAAATCTACATCTTACTGAGCTGCTTTTCTTGCTAGAGACGTTGCGCTGCTCAGTTTGTGAAAGTCAATCACAAACCTGTTGAGGTTGAGGCTGTTCAACAAGTCAAGATACATGAAAGGAAGGTGTGCAGAAGGAATATTTTCACTTTGCTACAACCTTGTCGACCTGTTTATGTTCGATAGAAGGTGCTTGGGGCAAGGCTATAGTGGTTGCAGTGTCCTTTTGTTCTCCTTTTGAACAAATTGTGAAGAAGCTGAATTTTGCAGTATGAGATACTACTTTGCGACACTTTTTAGGTGGAACAGTAGTCGAAAATACCTCTAGTATTCTGTAGAGATGAGCCCCCAAAGTAACAATGGGGTTGAGACTCATAAATAGCATGGAGTCTCCACAGATATGGTTGGCCCAAGAGAACATCATAGACATCCAGTGGGGAAACATCACATAATGCCTCATCCTTGAAGGGTTGGATGTTGTATGACAATCGACATTGTTGGATGACACAAAGATCTCGTCCTTGCCAAATCCACCCGATGTTGTATGGTTGTGGGTGTGGTGTTGTCGAAAATCCCAACTGTTTGATGACCTCTGCTGAGATGAGGTTCTTCTGTCTTCTGCTATCAACAATAAAATGCATCAGGGTCCCCTTCACCCACATCTGTGAATGAAAAATATGCTCTCCCTCTTCAAGATCTATTGGTTCTTCTAGTTGAATTGTTGCGGTCATGATAATAATAGTGGGGTCTGTGTCAATGATCTGTCCTTTACCATTATTTCCAAAATCAGATTCCGAATCAGGGTTCGGCTGTTTGTCTTTGATCTTGACCACCAATGTCTATTTTGAGCGACATTCATCGGTGTTATGCTAGGCACTTTTGTGGAACTCGCACCATTTTCTAGTGTCCTTCTTTGTCTTCCCCTGACCCTTCTTTTCGTGTTTCTTGGACTAGTTTTTAGGAGACTATTTGTTAGGGTCATCTTTTTCATTCTTTGGTTGTTGCAGATTTGCAAACCCGAACTCCCGTTTGTTCTGGTGCTTAAATTTCTGCTTGATTTTGACAGCATAACGATAAGCAGCACCGAGTGATGAGATGTCTAAAAAATCCATTTCAGTTTGGATGTATCTATGTAGAGCCCCATGGTATTTCAGAACCAAATGTCTCTTGGAGTCTTTGATACCCAGCTTGGTGCATAAGGTATGGAAGGTATTGGTGAATTATGGAACTTCTTGGCCCCTATCTTGCTGCAGTGTGGTCCATCTCATGTATTGGTCCTCATAGTTTCCATCAGGGTAATACTATTCCTTTACCGCATCCACAAAAAAATCCCAAGTGGGATTGACCCCATATTTTCCAGGCTCCTCCATGGAAATTTGATCCCAATAAGTTTTCCACCAATGTTTGACATTAGGGAGAGATTTAAGGAGTGCGAAGGTGATATTTTCTTTGTCGTAAATATTGTGAATAGAGAAATAACCTTCTACTAGAGTTAACCATTTTTCTAGGGCTTCTGGATATATCTATCCTTCAAATAAAGGAATATCAAAATTAATTTGTACCTTGAAAGGAGAGGTTCCTCCAAAGTGGCCGCTTGATGAATATGTTCCTACTTTTATCGGCAGGCATTGAAGGATGTGGGAAAAATTCTCCTTCATTTCGTCCCTTTGTCGCATGAGAGCTTTCTCAAGCAACAGATTGATAGGATCATCTGCTCCGTCATTTTTCTTTTCTTCCGCCATTGAGGGTTTCTAGGGTGTGAAAGAGCAATTTTCTTCAAGAGAGACAAGCTTGAGACCCAACTTTCTATACTCAGACCTCATCGGGGACATTCACTAAAAAAATGATCAAGAGCAGCCTGCTCTGATACCACTGATCTGGATTATTTTCGGCACAAAAGGAGAGCGGAGATATAATAAAGAAATGAACAGAGATATCACATATATTCAATAACATAACCGAAATGTATCAAAGATGAAACCATAAACACAGATATACAGTAATGCATGATTTCTATTAATGAAAGAAATGTACAGAGACTGTAAAAATACAGAGTGAAAAACTCGCTAGTATGGTGGCAGCTTATCTCTGAGAAGAGATGTGACGGCTACTCGCATTCACAAGAAGATGATTACAATGATCCTCTGAAGGCATTTTTACAATAAATGGGAATGAAAAAAGTCCTAGACATCCAAAAACCTAACCCTAGGAGATGATGCGCCAAAATTCATGGGCCTCGTTTGGGTAAGTTAGTAAATCAACTTCCCAGGGTTGTAACTTTTGCATACGATCTCCGTTTTAGGCGTATGATAGCTCGTTGGAAAGGTATCATCAAGGAGATTAATTTTGGGGTATTAATTATGAATTAGGATATAATTTAGAACCTATATCTCTAAAAACCTTTATTTAGGCCCTCAAAATGGCCCCGAAAGTTAAAACCTACTAAAAATAGTAAATTGCCAAAATTGCCAGAAAGTTGTTCTGAGCTAGTTGGAAAAGGTCGTTGGCCATAGATATCCACCTGGATCATGATGGGTGATAAATACCTTGATTCATTAGTAGGAACCAAACCCATCATTGAGGCCCAATTGGACTCTGCAACATTTAATAGTGGAATGGTTCTCCAGATCTTGTGATCTGACCAATTTAACGATGGGATTTATGTTTTCTTCTGAATTATCTTCCTTCAGTTCAAACTATCTCTTTTTTATTTTAGCTTAAGTGGGACCGATATGAGATATAATCCAGTATACACCAACCTGGAAACAAAACAAGACTAATTTCTCACTACTGGGGAAGAGGATGAACTTGGGATAACCCGCTGCTCAATCATGCAGACTACAATTTTATACCACAGGACTAGTACTAATACATTAACCATGTGATCATCCAATTACTTTCCAAGAAACTAATTACCAAAAAGAATACACATATGCAATAATATAATGGCAAGCAAAATAATTCACCTACTTAATGATCCATCACATAATAACACCATGATTCATCTTCATCGTTAAAGTAAAGAACAACTAAATATTGCAACAAATAACTTGACAATAGATTAAATAGATCCTACTCATTACAACATCATTCATGAAACGAGATAGGAAATATTTCTTCTCCACGTCCAATCACATGCATTTGATGAAAATAATTTTTTCTCTAGTCTAGAAGGACTTCTCTATTAATGGTAGCTCGAAAATAATTCTTGACAAAACCAAAACATAAGAGTTTCTTGAAACAACCATCCATCTTTAACTAATTGGTCGATTTTCTTATTTATAACATAAAATTAAACTGAAAATAACGGCTAAGTGTAGTTTAAACAAAACAAAATTTACCACGTGGTGTCCTCTTCTAATAGTTTCTTTAACAATCAACTCAATATGTCCCTTCTAAAGGGTAACTTTTCTAATGCTCCGACCAAATGATAAACAACTCATCACAAGTTTAGGCCCATGGAAATCTGTGTTGCTCGATGGGAGCTGCGTAAATTCCTTTGACCTCCACCTCATGCGCTCAGTACTTCACTAAAATGATGTTTAACTACTGTAGCACAATCTGAGCTCTAATTGTATGTTCCATAAATACTTTCACTTGTCCTAGCATTGTGTTAGTCACCTTATGTAGCTCTTTGGCCCATATTAAATCTTGTTTGGTATGCAATTCGACTATGTCGCGCAAGTCAACAAAGTTGTCGGGGGTGTTGAAATCTAGGAGTTAGATATCCTTCATTGCCTTGTTAATTTTCCCCCAATGTTTCTCACATTTGTCCCACTACTCTTGAATTTATCAGTATGGTTCCCAAGACATCTTAGCCCAATACTCGGCTTATCACTTCAAGTGATCAAGACTGCTTTTTCCTAGCACTCGGATGTCGTGTTCTTCTTTATCCCAGCCATGTTTAACTACCTCAATGTATTCAAGTCACTCCATGGCTTGTTGCGAACATTCATGCCATCACTCCTTATCCTTTAACATTGAAAATGCCATGAGAGTGTCTTCTTGGAGTTCAACTATCTTTGCAGTAAAAACTTGCCTCCCGTTTTTGAATTGGCTGTAAGCTTCTTCGAACTCACTTCTCAAGTATACCATGGTCTGACTGGCACCCTGATAGTATTCATCTAGGTGGCACAAATGTTCTAGTTCCTTTAGGAAGGTGGTCGACTCCTTTTCATCTCGTTTGGCTCTATTTAGGGTGGCATCCGAGAGAGCCATCCCCACGTCGAGGAGCTAAGATGTTTTGGAATTTTTTGTGTTTATCAAGTTTTTCTCTGTAGTCATGAGGATGGAGAGATCCAACATGATCCTCCTTTTCCTTGTAGTTTTCTGGATGACGGACTTCCTCTTTTGATCATAGGAGATCGTATAAATATCGGCTACCGCATCCACAAATTTGCGTATCTATTGATCACCCCATGTGAGTGTGTTTCCCAAATTCCCTATGGTGTATACTTGTTCAAGATTGGGTTCTTGAAATTCCTCGTTGTGCTTTGGTGGCCTAGCCTCCACTTTCTAGTTATCATGGGTTTGAGTCTCTAGCAGAATAGAGGCATCAGGAAAAGAATCGATACTTACTTGTTCATCAGCCATTGAAACATAAATTTTCTTTTGCGGGGATCCTTCCTTTGGCTCATCCAGTTCTAACTTCTCCTTCTGATTGTCTTCTTGGGTTTTCAACGCATTGAGCCTCTTGGTGTCCAGAACACTTTCATATTCTCTTTCCTTTTGTGGGACCTCTTAGTTTTGGACATTGGGAGAAGGAAAATAAATCTACAAATTTCAATTTTCTTCTTGGACACGCACAGGGGTCCCACGAGATGCCTCCTGGCTTTCATCATCACTATATATATTTATAAAATCACTCAAAGGATTAGGTGTTCTTGTTTCTACTGATACACAACTTGTCTCTGGTTGAGTCATCACACCTAATGATGATCCATCTGATGGCATTTTGGAATCAGGGTCATCTGACCCATTGATGTTATCAAGGTTCATGAAATTAGGGTCGCATGGCCCCGCCGAGATTTCTTATGGGATATCGGTGAGAAGCCTTGGCAATATGACAAGGTCTAGGTTATCCCACATCCACTTCATTATCTTCTAGGCCTGTTGATACATGAGTCCCCCTAACTCCTGCACAACTTGAACCTTAGAGAAATTCCTATCTTGTACTAGGATCACCTAGGAAATCTCTGTTGTTTCAGTGGCTTCTTGAGGAGATTTCACCGCTTCGACTGATTCGGGTGCTATCATTTCTTCGTTGGCCCTGAGGATTTCTTTACCTAATTGTTCCAAGACTATTGCTTGCTCATTAGAATTCATGTCCTTAAACTTGGTTTCTTTAGGGTAATCTATCCTTTCCACCACCTTATCCAAACTTTGATCATTTTTGGTGTAGATCTCATCCTCAAAATTGTCATGGGCATATGGCCAACAAGATGATACCTGTGATGTGTACTTCAGGACCAAACCCTTTTGTTTGTGCTTGCGAAAATGACTAGTCTAGAATTAGAACTCCAATTGGCTTAACCCTTCTTTCTTGGCTTGCGTGGTGTCCTTTACCATGTAGAAACCAATATGAAACCCATAGGGTATGAAGTCCTGCTTCTTATACTTTACCAAAGTAGCATTAAAACCTTGTAGGATGGTCTAATAACATATTTCCCCTACAACTAGTCGATCGGGGACATATACAAGTAACAAATGGGGTTCTCTGGTGGTGTTGAAAACCCTGATGTAGGTATCATGCTCATCAAGATACCCATTTCCAACTTTCTATACAATCCTTTTGGTTGCATCTGACAGCCTTGGGCACTCTTTCTTAGAAAACAACAAAGAAAAATGTGCGATAAACTAATCGCAGATAAGAGAGTAGGATTTCTTGTACCTATTTTCCCACAAGATGTCGAAATACACATCGAACGGGAGCTCTGAAGTGTGCCATCTCAAATTCATTCCGGTAAAGACATTTCTGGCATAAATGATGTCCAATAGATAAGAAGTCATATAGAAGGATGGGGTTTCTCCCTCTTTTGGCATTTGAGCCTGTCGTATGCAAGTGCTAAACTGTTTGGAGATGATGGGACCCTAGTTAAAACCTATTCCATAAATGGCTACCATATAATATAGAGGCATCCAAGTCTCTGAAAACCTGGAGCAGTCTTTCTCCCCATGCAATTGGTAGAGGAGGGCCATTAGATATATGTACGGCTCCCTCAGGTTAGCAGTCGGGTACCAGCGAGAGGTCCAATTTGTGAACTTTTTATCCTCTCTCCACCACGACACCATCACCTTGCTGGTGTCATTTTTCTCATTGAAGTCTACAACAAAATAGGTATTTATCCGTTCTTCCAGCTCTCTGAGATTTTAGTAATTTTGAAATTCCATTGGGAGGAAAACCCCAACACACTTGTCGTTGTTGTCATTAATCAAACATATTTGTGTGTTAGTGTGATCGATAAGCAATTTCAAGAGTTCGATGTAGGGGAATACCAGAGTATTGATCAACACCATGTGCAGATACACCTTTCCGACATTCGGGAGGACTTCATCGTCGAGTCTTCTCGTATTAGGATCGTTGTGCAGGGTATATTCGAGGAATTCCTCCTACTTGACTTTCTTGAAAAGTTCTTCCCAACACAGGAATGTTGTCTTGGTCCTAATGTTTGCCTATGTGTCTCCAAAGGCTAGGGGTTGAACGAAAGCCTTCTTGGTGGTTGTTTTGATAATGGGCATCGGCTTTGGATCCAATTCCAATTGTCTTGCAACTACTAGGGAGGAACCTTCCCCCACCTCTGGTTGTTGTAGCTTTAGTGCTCTTGGAGATTTCCTAGTGGTGGGTTTCTTCAGAGGCATCATTCCTGCAACCGAAAATGATCCTTTAAGAAAGTGTACAGAGTAACATTTGATAAATATGTATGAAATGAAGCATAAAACATCCATAGACCGGTGCATACCTATAACACTAGCTAAACTATTGTTTAATACTCACTGGACCTTGGAAGCTATCCCTGGACTGCTCGTCTCGCTCCGTTGGATGTTCCAAACTCCTTTTCACACAGAATAACCTTATTTACAATGACTCAAAAGAATATAATGAGAGAGATCCTACCAGTCGTATCAACCAGTTAATACGATTAATGGGTGAAATTCAAAACAACCTACCGCCCAATATTTGCAAATAAATTCTATGGGGGTTGATGGCAGAGGCACAAAGGGAGATGCACTGTATCGACATGTTGAAATGGTCCTTTTGATTCGCACACGAATTAGAAACTATTGCGAGATTCTTGAATTAATTAACCCTTTAAATGCATCGTATCTAGCATATCTTAGAGCTAAAATGTCCCATCATGTCATTTTCTTAGTGGGCATTTAAGGAATCGGCGATATCTTTATGCATGTTTCTGTCGGTATCCTCATGAGAAAACTTCTAACGATGAAGAATTTCATCGTACGATGTTGACATGGTAAAAATGGTTCGGGGTACAATGTGGGTCTCAGGATCTAGTAACGACTCCAGGGAAAGCGAGATCATATGTCTAATCACTTGGGAAATGACAAAAGGCAACAAAGGACAAGTGGTTTGATTGTATATCTTAGTCAGAGTTGTGTCCTTCAAAAAAAGACATGCATTAAAATAAACCTGGGATTGCCGAGGCTAAAAGGTATCGGGGTCGACGATCGAGGTTGACTTATCACGTCCTCCATGGGCTATCCTTCTAAAATCTTTCCGACTCCATAAGGTATCGGGGATCGGCTCTCAGAGATAGTTCCATCGTGTAGTTCCTTTGTGGGTTTTCATGCTCGAAAACCTCTGATGCTGAAAAAATTTCAGAAGTCGGCAATCAGTGTATCATTTCATTCTTCATGAGCACTTACTCTTTTAGTTGTTTGTCGATGCCAAAGGGATCAGTCATTGGTGATATTCTTGGTAATGCTTGTCGTGAAATAAACCTCGCATTTTCCAACCGGACGAAGATCGAGACTTGATAACTTTGGTTCTCTCTAGCATTTTATTTCACGCTTAATCCTTCCCGATGCCAAATTCCTTAAGCGCGTCGGGGAAATTTTTGACTGTCAATTCTCTAATTTAGATATTAGTATTTTAAGTTAATGGTTTTCGCATGCTTGAGAAAACTTTGAAATACTTAAATTGAAAACAAAACAATAAGAAAAGGAAACATTATTCATATTGAGGTCGAATTATACAGTGCAAAATCAGGTAGTACCCAAAAAGTAAAATTTGACATAGGATTTTTAGGGTGTGTTGAGTGCTCAACAAATGACGATTCACTAGGTGAGTGCAAAATCTATGTTCTTCCTTCATGCTCAACTGATACAAAAGATGGCAGAGAACCTTACTAGTTTTAAATTAGATCCTCTTTTGCCTTTACATTTTAAATCCTTCAGTTGATGCCTCTGGGCCTACTCATGGGGTTTTTAACCTTTATTCCTCTTTTGTTTCCTGTAATCCTGACTCATGCCCTTTTTGACAAAATCTAGTAAATTATTCACTGGCATTAAGCATTTAGTTACCTGTACTCAATTGCTACGATGTTTCTCCACTGCCAATGAGCGTCCATAGCCCCAGTGGAGTAACCCTGACATCACAGAGCTTGCTCCGCTGCTAGCGAGCATCCATAGCACCGAAAAATATATATCCACACCCTCCACTACTGTTCATTCTTTTGATAATATTAATTTTATTTCGGTATGATGCCCTAAGCAAGTGGGAGAGGATGATGTCTATTTATTTTGCAAAGTGAGATGGTTAAGGTGAATCCTTTGCTAGATTTTTGTTCAGGGTTCATGTAGTCCTTTCCAAATTTCCTTCTTTCCCTTAAGTTCTTACCAAACCTCTAATAAGACACTTCTGACATTTATCCTAAGTTGTTCATTTGCACAAGTTAGATACAAGACTCCTTAAAGCAACTGCAAGTTCCTCAAAACTTCTTGTGTTTGTATGTGAGTGATGAGTTAGGGACAGATCTCGCTATGTTGCATGATTTAAGGTCGACCATTGTCTTGCTAAACACATCTTTCAAAAGTGAAAAAATATGGAAAGAAAAAGAAAACAACAAAAATGCATTTCCCAATCATGAAAACACTCATACAAAACAATTTTTATTTGAAATATTGTTTGCGGGCTTGGGCATTTAATGGGAGGGCGTCATGTTCCCCCCTTAGATTCTATAACTGATAAGTGCCTTCCCCAATATTCTTAACCACCTGGAAAGGTCCAAGCCATAGATTCTAAAACTTAGAATGCTTCCCTTTTGGCTCATTTTCTCTGTCCCATTTTAGGACTAAGTCTCCTACTTCAAAAAAAAATTATTTCGCCTTATTCTTATCAAACCATATTTTCACTATCTGTTGGTGACCTAGAAATTTTGACTTAGCATTTTCCCTCTCTTCTTATAGCATAAGAAAAGTATCAATTCTTTTTTGTATGCCTGATGAGGGTTCCCCGTTGGAATCTTGGGCTAGTTGAAGAAATGGAAGATAAAGCACATTTGGGAGAGTGGCTTCCTGCCCATACACCAAAAAGTACGAGGAATTTCCTATAGCTTCCTTGGGTGTGACCCTATCGGCCCATCGAGCATTATGGAGTAGATTATGCCAATTCCTTTAGTTGTCTGCATTCGTCTTCTTTAATATTCTCACTAGGTTCTTATTAGTCGATTATGCCACCCCGTTTCCTTGTGGATAATAATTTGTAGAGTACCTAATTATGATTCCTTTGTTGAGAGAAAACTTTGTCAATAGAGTGGAAGAAAAATAAGATGCATTATAAAAAGCTAGAACAAAAGGGACACCAAACCTTGTGATCATTTTTTGTTCTATGAATTGGATCACCAACTTCTCATTTACATGAGTCAGAGGGATGTACTCTTCCTACTTTGTGAAATAATCGGTGGAAGTAAGTATATAATTGTGTTGTTTTGAAGAACTGGGTGTAATTTCTCCTATGATATCCAACCACCATTTCTCAAAAGGCCTAGAGAAAGTCACTATTTCGAGTGGGACTGCTTTTCTTTTCTCCCTCCCAACGCTTATTTGACAAGTTTTACAGTTCCTAGCATAGGTGTGGGCGTCTTTGAAAAAGGTGGGCCAATAATAGCCAACTCTCAGTATCTTATGAGAAGTGGTGTTTCCTGCAAAATGTTCATCGGTAGGGCCATCATCAAGCTCCTTCAGAACTTTGTCTATGTCTTCATGTTCAAGACATCTTAGGAGTGTTAGGACCCATAAATGTCTCTTTTTCACTGTATCTTTTCATTCAACCTTATCATTTATATGCTAATGCCTATTATAATGTGTGTTAAGACCCTTTTTCCCAAGGTATGCATCATTGATCTTGATTTTATATTCTTATTTACTTAACATGTTTGATTGGAAGAGTTTCTCATATTTTACCCATGAATGTTCAACTAATGATCAAAATGTGTAGAACAACCAAGTTTTGAATAAGATCGCTATTGTTACACCAACTACTACAACTGTGTGGCAGTTCTGCATGTTGTTACACGATTTTAGCAACTGCGTATTGATCCTGGAAGCTGTTAATCCTACTGCAACAGATGTCCACCGATCTTGGAAGCTGGTATATTGCTCAAATCCGAATCCTAAATATCGATCCTCAAGTTGTTACATGTTTTGTCTCATGATAGTGATCAAGATTCTTTTTCCAGATTTTGTGAAGGTGACATATCTTTTGTATCATATGAACAGCTTGAGAATCTTGAATTCTCAAGGCCGTTCTGACTCCATTTTAACTGAATGACTCTATCTTTAAATAGTAGAGCTTTTGTAACCATTAGTACTGAATATTAGTTGTGTAATAGAGAGTGAATAAAGAGAATATTGTATCTGAACCCCTTTTGTGAATTAAAAAGAAGTGAATTGAGTTTCTTTAACCTACTGTAGCCTATTTTTGAGTAGATTCAGTGAGAAGGAAAGGGCCCACCTTCCTCATAGACTCCCCTTTGTTTTGATATTTTAGATTCACTACTTTGATTTGTGTGATTTATCTGTTTAGCATTTCTAGAATCTATTTGTTGTTATAGTCAGTTCTTTTCTGTTAAATGCGCATCAATAAGTCTGATGAGAGTTAGAGTCGATTGTTGCATATTGATGGAGGATTACTTTCCCTTTTCTACATTAGATTAAAATCTTTTTTTTCAAGCAAAAGAAAATAAAAGTGTGAATTATCTTTCTACAATTAAGTAGGTTTCCTTTCAGCAATTAGCACATAACGTCTTTTTGCAAGAGTGATATAGAAAAATAGGATAGATTAGATAATCCAGGATTCTTATACACTCATCATATTAGATTTAAATTATGCAAGTGTGATTTCAATTCTGCAACAGTAGATTAAAACTCCAGCTGTGTCAACAACTTGGTTAGTTTTCATCTTTTCAAACTCTATTTCTTTCAGTACTGCAACTTGATTAATGTTTTCTTTCATAATCTAGCATAGACTGTGCATAATTATCTTACAATAATAAAACTTCCCTGGGTTTGACAATTTATATTGAACACCTTAATTATCTATTTATTTAGACAATTAAAGTGCCCAAGATTTTGGCACCGTTGCCGGGGAAGATAATTATAGATTCTTGCAAGCACACTAGTTTTTGTTTCCTAGGAATGAGTAGTCTACATGAACCGAGGAACAAAAGGACGTATCCCCAAAAATAATAAACCTACAGGTGCCAGAGGACATGGAGGAAGGAAACCTGCACTGGGAAGGCCAAACTTTGTTGATGAGATTATAGCCAGAGTATATTCTTCTTCAGGATCTATCTTTCTCCCTTCAAATATTTCAACAAGACATATTCCTCTGTCATCAGAATCACCCCATTTTGAGACATCGTTTTCATCAAGGGATGAATCTAAAGATTTGTCACCAACAAATCAACATGCAACACTGGAGAATATTGAATACCAAGGAAGTGTATCTCGAAACAAGGAACATCTAGAAGACACAGTTTATCAGATCAATAGACAGATAGTAACTAAAGAGGAGTGGGACACTTTTCGTATTGAGTGGAGACAAAGAGCACATATGGAAAATCAAGGAGATAATGAAGAAGAATTACACCTTGAGAATCCACCGAACAATGAAGACTATAAAAATGATGAAAATGCTATCTCTACCCTAGTCTTTCCTATTTTTGATATTCCCACATGAGGTATGGCTCCTATGAAGAACATACCTCTCTCATCCCTACCAAATTTCCATGCATTATATACTGAGGATCCATATGAGTTTCTGTTTGAATTTGATATTCCGTGTATAAGTTGTGACTACACCACCACCGTGTAGAAACTTAAATTGTTTCCAACTACATTGAAGGGTAATGCGTTAAGATGGTTCATGAGCCTTGGAGGAGAGAATATTTCAACATGGGGACAAATGAGGTAGTTGTTTTTGAACAAATGCGAAGACTACTGCTGAATGAGGGAACAAAGAGAGGAACTGTTCAAGATGGCTCAGAAGGAGGATGAGACCCTTGAATATTTTGTGGAGCGACTCCAATATAATATATAAAGGTCTAGACATCTGGATGTGAGTAAGGACATTATGAAAACTATTTTGTTGAAAGGAGTCAGAGATGATTATTTAGATATGGTGAATATGCTTGGAAAGGGAGATATATCTAAGTAATCCTATGAAGACATTATAAATCTTTTTAAGATATCCTCTCGAGGATCTACAAGGAATAAGTCAGCTACCAAGGATGCCACTTTTTCATGGGTACAAACATCAAACAATGGAGGGGAAACAAGAGCATAAATATGTAATATGTTAGAAGATTTCAAAACAAAAATGATTAACTCTTTTGCTTCACAAATTGATACTTTGCAGTTAAAACAGAAACAAGAAGAATCAGATATGGCATTGTCCATTTTCTGTCTGAAATGTAGAGACAAACATCCACCAAGGGAGTGCCCACTGAACAATGTCCAGGTATGTCTTATTTGTGAATTAGATCATCCCACTGACAAATGTCCCTCCTTACCAGGTGTAAAAGAATCAATGAAGGAGACTAATGAGGAAGAAAAGGATGCCTATATAATAACACAGAGAAGACAATGATAGCCACGAGGTCAAGGTACAAACCCTCAATTCTCTTGCAACACTTAATTATTTGAATAATATGAACAATCAGCTTCAATATGGCCAGATGAATTCCCCCCTCCAAATCAGATGCCCCCTCCTTATTAGGATCCCAATTCATGGTTACCTATGCCCCCAAAAAAGAATCACCATGGGAAATGGAACCCATATTGGAGAGGCCCTCAACAACAACTTATTTATCAAAGCCATCACCAACTAAACCCCTATAAACAACAATTCCAACCCTAGTACTAGCAGTAACAGCTCCAGTTACCTCCCAATGCCCCACAGAACAATCCTCCCTTATGACCTCAGATGCCTATGCAACCTAACCCAAATCCAAATAATAAGTCCATTTAGAATATTGATATACACAATGTGCCAACTCTGTCCATTACTCATATGCCTTGTGATGAGATAAAATTAAGATCAAGGATAATAGTCGAGCCAATAATTGAATATGCTCCATATTCAGAATCAGACAAGGAATCGGGGGAAAAAACATCTACTGATACATAATAAATTGACCAACCTATCATAGAATTAGCAGACCCCCCATTCCCTAAAAGACTGGAAATTACCAAAACTATGGAATTACCATCCTTCAATCTCTTATGAGAATTGCAAAATCTGCATGTTAAAATTCCACTATTGCAATCGATTATGGATGTCCCTATTTATGCGAAGACTGTGAGAGACCTCTGTATCAAAAGGCCTGGAAGGAAACCTGGGGACCCTCTCACAGTACACGTAGTGGGAGAATTGTCTGAACTATTGTTAGGAAAAACCCCACCTATTAAATATGGTGACCCAGGAAACTCTAAAGTCACTGTAAAAATTGGACAGACATTTATCCCCCATGTGTTAGTTGATTTAGGGGAAAAAATTAACATTATTCTAATAGATACTACATAATTGCTGGAACTCTGAATGCAAGTACAACCTACTCCTACTATTTTATAATTAGTTGACCATTCTAATATCAAAATAGAAAGAGTAATCTTTGATCTAGTTATTTCAGTTGATTCATGGGAGTATCCTATTGATTTTGTTGTATTGCAACCCAAAACCCATCTCGCGGGAACCCTCTAATTCTAGGAATACCATTGTTAGATACAACTGATGCTTTCATTGGTTGTAGATCTGGTTCAATGACCATCTTTGATGGTTATGATACCAAGAAGCTTACCCTTTATCCTCATGATACGTCCAGTGTGGAACCCAAAAATTATGTCTGGATGGATATTGAGGATGAAATCACTCTGCCTATGTTAACCATAGGAAAATCCCTGAGTTTCAAAGATGAGATAGAGGATGATCTAATCAATATCTTTATCAGTGAACCCTCTGCTGTTACATAGAACACGCACCACCGATTGAGTAGAATCTTCGACCCTATTCCCCAGGAAGGAATGAGCCCAGAAATGTCCTTTGAAACTGTTGTAAATCACAATAATTCAGCTGTAACAAAAAATGTTGAAACAACAATTATTGAAACAATTGAATTATTTCCTAATGTCAGTTCTAAGAGAATCCTTGTAGAAATTGAACCTGGAAAAACCTTGAACATCAATCCTGATTTATCTTCTGTTGAAACTCACTGTTTGATGAAGTTATTTATTGAACATAAGGAAGCATTTGCCTAGTATTACATGGATATGAAAGTAATTTCCTCTGAAAGATGCACCCACCATATATATATGAATAAATAATGACGACCCATTTTCCAACCCCAAAGGAGGATGAACCCTAATCTTAAAGAGATTGTTAAGGAAGAACTCCGGAAAATTTTAAATGTCAGATTCATCTACCCTATATCAGACAGCGGATGGATTTCAATGTTGGTTATCATACCTAAAAAGAATGGTAAATGGAGAGTGTGTGTGGAATATAGATCCCTAAATAAGGTCACACAAAAGGATCATTTCCCTCTTCCCTTTATTGATTAGGTTCTAGACAACCTATCTGGAAAAACATTTTTCTCTTTCCTAGATGGATTTAGTGGCTATAAACAGATAAAAATTGCTCCACAGGACCAATATAAGACCACCTTTACTAGCCCTTGGGGTACATTTTCCTACCAAGTTCTCCCATTTGTCTTGTGTAATGCACCAACCACTTTCCTAAGAGCTGTAATTAGTATTTTCTCTGATATGGTGAATGACTGACTGTATGGAAATATTCATGGATGAATTTACACCTTATGGTACTGATTTTGATGAATCTTTGTCTAATTTGGAAAAAGTGCTCAAAAGATGTATACAATATCATCTTTCTCTAAGTACAGAAAAGTTTCATATGATGATGAGCAAAGGTGTGTTGCTGAGACATTTCATTTCTTATGCAGGAATTTAGGTAGACCCAGCCAAAATCTAGGTAATTTTGGACATTCCAACCCCATCAACCCATAAACAGGTAAGAAATTTTTTAGGGCATGCTGGATATTACAGGAGATTCATTAAAAAAAATTCCAAACATACCTCTCCCTTATTTTTTCTATTAACAAAAGATGTTGACTTTCATTGGACTGACAATTGTGAATTGTCTCTTGCAGATATGAAACAAAAATTGTCCACAGCGACCATTTTGAGAGGGCCCAATTGGGCTCTGCCTTTTCATATTTCTTCAAATGCCTCAGGCACTGCAATTGGTGTAGTGCTAGGGAAGCAGGAGGATAAATATCCCTATGTTATCTACTATATCAACAAGAACATGGCTCTTGCGAAGTTAAATTATACAGTTACTGAAAGAGAATTCTTGGCAGTAGTTTATGTGATCAATAAATTCATACATTATATCACTGGTTATCCTAATTTTATTCATACTGATCACACAACAATTAAATATTTTATGAATAAACCTATTACTAATACCCGAGTAACAAGATGGTTGTTATTGCTACAATAATTTGACATCACTATAGTAGATAGATCGGGAAAAGAAAATGTGGTTGTTGATTTTCTCCCAAGATTGCATATAAATGATGATAATTTACTTGTAGATGATTCCTTTCTAGATAAACATTTTTTGTGGTATCTTCTCACTCACTTTGGTATGCAGACATTGCTAATTATTTGGTTGAAAGGAAGCTACCTCCACATATATCTCCTAGAGAAAGAAGGAAGATTATTCAGAAGAGTGCTCGGTATAGTTTTATAGGGGGGTATCTTTTCTACATAGGCATGGATCAAGAAATCAAAATATCTGTGAGGGATGATGACGTTTATGATCTTCTTAAAGCTTTCCATGATGGCCCTTGTGGAGGTAATTTTGCTAATAAAAGAACTTGGCATACAATTTTAAGGATGGGCTATTTTTGGCCCACAATATTTCAAGATGAAAAGAAGTATGTCCAAGCCTGTGACAATTGCCAACACATGAGTCAACCAAATCATAGGGATGAGATGCCTCTCCAGCCTCAAGTAGTGTTAGATATTTTTGAGATATGGACCATGGATTTTGTAGGGCCTATTAACCCACCTTCTAATCAGAAAAGCTATATATTGGTCTGCACAAATTACATGACCAAGTGGGTAGAGGCAAAATCACTCATCAGGGCCTCAAAAGAATCTATATTAGCATTCTTGTTTGAAGATATCTTTGTTAATTTTGGAGTTCCCAGAGAATTAGTAACTGATGGGGGACCACCTTTCACATCACACAAGTTTGAATCCCTACTCAGTAAATATCATGTTTTGCATAGAACAACTTATCCATACCATCCCCAAGGTAATGGATAGGTGGAAAGTACAAACAAAGTCATAGAAGTTATTCTTACAAAGACAGTAAGGGAACATCGTAGGGATTCGTCTAAAAGATTGCATGAAGCTCTATGGGCTTATAGAAAAACTTAGAGGAACACAACTGGTTTTTCTCCTTATGAACTGGTATATGGAAAGACCCCTATTTTTCCCATTGAATTTGAGATCAAGACCCTAAGAACTGCTTCAGAAATCAATATAGACTTGACTATGGCACAAAAGGATAGACTGCAACAACTAAATGAGCTGGATGAAAAGTGTTTGGATGTTATTCACCAAACCACAGTGATTTAGCAGCAAAGAACCAAGTGGCATGACCAAGTTATCAAGAAGAATGTATTCAAAAAGGGAGATTGGGCTATGTTGTATGATTCACACTTTAAATAATTTCAGAGTAATCTACGTACACGATGGCTAGGACCTTACGAGGTAGAAACTATTTTTCCCAATGGGACAGTCAGGTTGATCACTATTGATGGATCCAATACATGGTTACATGCAAATGTTCATCGCTTGCGCCTGTATCAACGTCCACTTTCCAAGACAGAATTTACATCCAGATGTACAACCGATACAGGTTATCAATTTTTGAAGGAAAAAGGAGCTTTATCCTTCCCCTTCTATACCTTAGAACATTTTTCTTTTCAATAAAACCTTGTATATAAATAAACTCTGGGAAATTGAATTTTTCTATTTTTACTTCAAAATTTTTATATTTCTTTAATAAAATCAGCCTAGAAAGGTATCATGCATTTACTTGTGTGTAGATAAGATTGAAGAACAAGAAGGTAGATTACAAGAGAAGGAGCCAAAGGATTAGTTTTTGGAAGTTGAAAAACTTCCTAAAAACTAAGTGATTATGTGTTCGACCGAGTTACATGCTATTACACCTCTTTTTGATAAATTGGTCGATTTACATGTTGTTACACCCTTTTTGGCCGATTTACATGTTGTTACACAATTTTGGCTGATTTATATGCTGCTACGGCTAATTCTACTATTTCCAGCCAAAAATGCATGCTGATACACCTACCGTTGTTATTCCTTTTCGCTATTTTTCATCTCTTCACCCATTTTTTCGCATTTCTGCCATTTTTTCATGCTAAAACATGGTTGTTTTGTCACTTCCACTGCTATCTTTTCCACTCTCTCTGACAGAAAATGCCACTTCATCATTACTTGATTCCACATCTGTAGATTTCTAGTTGGTCAACCAATGAAAGGACTCCACCTATGCTCCACTAGTCATATCATAATTTCTCACATTCCAGAGAAATATCTCATCATTACAACTATTCCATGTAGATGAGATGGCGGTTGGAGAGTGTAGTTACTTCGACAGGGTGGTTTGTGCGGTAAGTTATGAGGTACATGACTAGTCTTACATGTCAAAGTGATGTAGATATGGAAGCAAGCTTCAATGCTTATTTGTCGGTTGTCCTAAATTCGTTGCACCATGAGCCAATTAGATTAGTTGGGGGGGCGGGGAGAAGAAAATCTATGCTGACATAACATCAAAATCCCATTTTATAATCACCTCCGCCATCTTTCGACCACACTTATTTTTGCTGAGACACTGTGTTCTTTGTGAAATCCACGTTCAAGCTTGTTGTGTCTATGGTTTAGGTGACGGTTTCTCCTCCTTTGTGACTATTAGACTCTAAAATGACATCATGGGAGGATCAGTTGTGAGGTATGAGCTGAAAAATTTGGATGCATTGCTACTACACCCAGATGTTTACCAAATATTTTTGCAGGCTGGTTGGATTTCTTATTTCAAGAAGCTGGAAAGGTTTAATGAAGCAAAGGTGTTGGTGTTCGATCAGAATCTCACAGAAGGGTATTCAATGGTGCACAGGGTGAGAATTCCAGTGATAGAGGAAACCGTTGCTACTGTGACAGGGTTGTTGACCACAAGAAAACGATGGTTTAATAGAAAATACCACCTTCCCAAAGCACATAAGGGTTTTCTAGTGGACAGTGAGCAAGTTAAGACCAAGGGTCGAGGTGCAAATGTAAGTTCCTTACCAGAACCATGGGGGAAAGTATCAGATTTTGTAAAGAGGTACATTAAATGCGAAAGAAGATATCAATTCATTTATTTTTCTGATTTTATACTACTGTCACATTTAAGACATCAGAAAATAATAAACATCCCTTATTATCTTCTTCATTCCTTGCATAATATGGCTCACTTTGTTAAGAAATCAAAGCATCCCATGAATTGTCTTTCCAATCACAGAATGATAGGGTTCTTAATTCATAACAGAATGGGAATTCCTAATGTCCCATTACCTTAATAAGAAGATAAAAAAAAATATATGCATGTTGTTATGGCCAACCCCAAGAATCCAATTCCTTAGCCCTCGATTGCACCAGTAGTTAAAGCCCCGACTGTAACTGTCTATAAGTCAACTCTGAATACGAAACAAAAAATCAGAAACACCTCTCACATAGCTAAGAAACGCCTCGACATTGTTGAGCCAAAACAACTAGACCCTATCCATACAGATGTGATTGAGCCTCACGAGCCTCTTCCCTTGGTTGCAACAGTTACAAACACAATCCCTAAACAAAGTTATGAGTCTCAGCCCTTAGTTTCGACAACTGTTGTTGAAGAACTCCCTCCTACTCCTAAACCAAAGAAACAGGAAACCCTTTCTTCTATTTATACTTTACTGAGGAAGAGAACTAGGTCAAAAAGGTTTGTTGCAACAGTCGTTCTAGCCCCAATTGTCACTACCAGTGAATTGTCTCAGAAACTCACATGACAAACTAGAAGGAAATCTCATAGAAGCATCAACATAATTGTATCAGAAGCATCTCAAAACACTCTTATTGATGCAACAACCATTCCAACCCCTACTTTCAATGCCACTGAAGCGTCTCCGAAAAGAAAAAGACAACCAAGAATAAAATCTCGGAGAGGCATCGACAGAGTTACACCAGACGCTACCATAGAATGTCCTAATTTTGCTGATACTCAGACCCCACCCAATTTTATGGAGGTACGTATTCCAGGTTTTACCTTGTGCAAGGAATTTCAAGAAACCATTTTCTCATTGCAGGCCAAATGTACATAAATTACAGTAGAATCATTGACTTTGCTTTATGATTATGTGCATCACTCGACGATTGACGATGTAAATATTATATCAGACCCCAACATCGCAAAAAATCCTCCTTTTATGGTTGTTGAAGAACACCCTCCTTCTCCTTTCCTAGTTGTTGAAGAGTGCCTTCCTTCTCCTAAGGCTAAGAAAAGGAAATCCCTTGTTTTCATCTCTACATTACCTAAGTGGAGAACTAGGTCAACAAGGTCTATTGAAGCAGCAGTCGGATGGAAGAATATGAAACATGAATTACCCATTCTTCTTCCATTATCCTCAGTTGTCAACAATGTGATTGTTAGACAAGAACCAATCTCTTCCCCGAGCTTAGTTGTTACACAAGAACCAACTTCCCAGGAAGAGACTATCACATAAGAACCAGTCATGCAAGAACTAGTTGTTACACAAGAGCTAGCTGCCCAAAAAGAGACTGTTATGCAAGAACCAGTCATGCCAGAAGTAGCTATTACACAAGAACTAGTTACACAACATAGTGAGGATGTTCCATTAGCTCATTTTTTTTCTCAAATTGAGAAGAAGCTAAAGGATACAAAAAACTCTACGATTTCTGAACTAATGAAGGAAAATGAAAGCCTCAAAACAGAGTTGGCTTCCCTAAATAAGGAATTGTAGGTTGCTCGATAAAAGAACACAAAGGGGATAGCCTTGGACATATTAGCACTGACGAAAGTTGTTATGGACCAAAATAAAGAGCACATGTGCTATGAATGTGGTAATATTTACTTTCAGGCAGGGTATAAAGTAGTGAAAGTACCAATCAATGGTCATACTGGAGAACTGACCAATCTCTCAGTCAAGATAGAATATGACCTTATTACTCCACAAAAACTAGTAAGGCAGAATAGAGTAGTTGCTAGTTTACCCACACCTTTTATGTAAGAACCTCTTTTACACACTCAAATTGATTCTGTTCTTGCAGACAAAGAAACAAAGGTAGATTTTTGAAACATCAAATGTTCAAGGTACACACAGGATTTTCCTATACCGATACTTAGGGATTTGTCTTAGCAGTTTGCATTGGAGGAGTCAATTCCCTGACTCAGATTCAGAGTAAGGCTTGAATGTGTTTTGCATGAGGACATGCAAACTCTTCAGTTAGGGGGCATGTTAGGACCCAAAAATGTCCCTTTTTCACTATATCTTTTGTTCATTCAACCTTATCATTTCTATGCTAATGCCTTTTATAATGTGTGCTAAGACCATTTTTCCCAAGGTATGCATCATTGATCTTGCTTTTATATTCTTATTTAATTAACATGTTTGATTGGAAGAATTTCTCATATTTTACCCATGAATGTTCAACTAATGATAAAAATGTGTAGAACAACATAGTTTTGAAGAAGATCACTATTGTTACACAAGCTGCTACATTTGTGCGCCATTTCTGCATGTTGTTACACAATTTCAGCAACTGCGAACCGATCCTAGAAGCTGTTACACTTGTTGCAACAGATGTCCACCGATCTTGGAAGCTAGTATATTTCTCAAGTCTGAATCTTGAAGATTTATCCTCAATCTGTTACTCATTTTGGCTCACGATGGTGATCAATATTTTTTTCCATATTTTGTGAAGATGACAGATCTTTTGTATCATACGAACACTTTGAGAATCCTTGATTCTCAAGGTTGTTTTGAGTCCGTTTTAACTGAATGAATCTATTTTTAAATAACAGATCTTTTGTAATCATTAGTACTAAAGATTAGCTATGGAACAAATAGTGAAGAAAGAGAATAATGTATCTGAACCACTTTTTTGAATTAATAAAGAAGTGAATTGAGTTTCTTTAACCTACTGTAGCCTATTTTTGAGTGGATTCAGTGAGAAGGAAAGGGCCCACCTTCCTCATAGACTCCCCTCTGTTTTGATATTTTAGATTCACTTCTTTGATTTGTGTGATTTATCTGTTTAACATTTCTAGAATCTATTTGATGTTACAGTCAGTTCTTTTCTGTTAAATGCACATCAGTGTGTCTTATGAGAGTTAGAGTTGATTGTTGAATACTGCTGGAGGATTTCTTTCCATTTTCTGCATTAGATTAAAATCTATGTTTTCAAGCAAAAGAAAATAATAGTGTGAATTCTCTTTCTGCAATTCAATAGGTTTCCTTTTAGCAATTAGTACATAACTTCTTTCTCCAAGAGTGATATAGAAAATTAGGATAGATTAGATAATCCAGGATTCTTATACACTCATCAGATTATATTTCAATTATTCAAGTGTGATTTAAATTTTTCAATAGTAGATTAAAACTCCAGTTGTGTCAGCAACTTGGTTAGTTTTCATATTTTCAAACTTTGTTTCTTTCAGTACTACAACTTGATTAATGTTTTCTTTCATAATCTAGCATAGAATTTTCACAATTATCTTACAATAACAAAACTTCCATGGGTTTGACAATTTATATTGAACACCTTAATTATCTATTTATTTAGACAATTAAAGTTCCGAACAAAGAGTACCCCATCATTATTGATCCGAAAGAGTACCAAATTTATGAGGCGATATTGTGAATACTTTAACCTAAGAGCTCTGCTTTCCCTAGGGTTGAGATTTTCTGGACAAGTCTCATGGTCTAGGAGATAAGTTAAATTCTCATACCAAGACTCTGGACCTAGGGAAATGTATGAAGCTTCACCACACAATAATTCCATTTCATTCTCCCATACATAATCTTCATTTACTTGGTCCTAGGCTTCAACTGCGAGTTTGAACAACCTTTTCCCTTTAACTAGTTTGGTAGGTTTTATATCTAGACCAAATTCTTGGGCCACTTCCATCTAGTTCCCTGTTCTTTCCCCCATCTCTTACTGAATAAACAAGGATCAGACCATAAGGTGAGGCACAATCACTTTGGATTGTTTCTTGAGGATTTAAGACCCGAAGTGATTTATTGTCTTATATACCTCATAGGCTTGTTTATCCATAGCATGATAATTAAGTTCATCTCCCTGGAGATTAGTGCTCATGAATGAAACCAGAGTGTCATTGTTGTCATCATCCTTCTGAGTCAATACTGCAGCTAACGACTGGTCAGAGGAGCAAGTATAGAGGAATAAATCCCTATTGAAATTGGGACTTCATAACACGGGGGCCTAGGATATAACAATTTTAATATTTTTGAACGCATCCTTTCGTTCATCATCCCACTTGAATTCAACATCTTTGGGAATCATCTTTTGTAAGGTTTTTGATAGTTTTCGTGAAATCGAGAGTGAATTTCCTCACGAAATTGATTTGCCTGAAAAAAGACTACATAGATTTCTTGTTGTGAGGAAAAGGGAGTTGAGCTATGGCATTAATCCTTTCTGGGTCTATGCAAATGCCTACTTGAGATATAATGTGGCCTGGCAACTTACCTTCCTCGACGCTGAAAATAGTTTTCTAGGGATTTAAGGATATACCGTATCTCCTACACCTTTCGAAAATTTGAGTTAAGTGTTGGATATGCTCTTCTCTATTCTTTGAATACACAGTTATGTTGTTCAGATACACTACCACACACTTGTTTATTATTCCCTAAAATGCTACGTCCATTTCCCTTTGGAAGGTTTACCTGTGTTGATTAACCCAAAGGGAATGCGTTTATAAGTGAAGGTTCCCCACTTGGTTTAGAAGGTAGTTTTTAAACGATCTTTGTCTGAAAGTAGGAATTGGTTGTAACCTAAGAAACCATCCAGTAGAGAGAATATCTTTGAGCCAGACACAGTCTGTAGGAGTTTCTCCATTGGCAGGAATGCGTAATTGTCCTTTTCTGAAGCTATGTTCCGGTTCCTAAAATCTACGCATAAGCGAATTTCTCAAGACTTTTTTCTCACAGGAACCATATTTTCTACACACGTGGAATGCCTAACCTAGAAGATGATCTTGGCATCTAATTTTTTTTTTAATTCCTGATACATGAGAGGTTGCAGGGATGGGTGATACTTTTAGAGGTTCTGTTGGAAGGGTTTCACCTCAAGTTTTAACAGTATAGTGTGTTCAATGATATGGGTGTCATAAGTTTTCAGATCTCGGTAGGACCATGCGAAGACATATTGATATTGTTTGAACAGTTTGAGATAAGACTTTATTTCCTCTTTAGATATAGTCTTGTCGAGCTTCACATTCTTTGGGTTTTTTTGGGTTCTTGTATTTATAGTTTCATGTATAGAACATGAGCTACCGATATTTTCATTTTTGTCCCCCCTAAATCATTCTTTCAAGTCAAAAATTTTTTCCAAATTAGCTATCCCTTTCAGGATGGTGTGAGATTTCAATCTATCAATAGTTTGACATGTTCGAGGATCAATTTCTATCGATTTATCCTGGAATACTTCATCGTCGATGGCCAAACCTTTGAAATTGTCTTGGTTAGTCAGGAAGTTTATGATCTGTTCATTTCCTTCAAAGACTTTCCAATTAGAAATGTTTTTAGGCATTGATGATTTGTAGAGTAGTTCCACAGTGAATCGAGAGGCTTCATAATCTTCTAGAGGTGATAGCCTTGAAACTGTTGTGGCCAGAGAATCAACAAGGATATTGTTTGCTATGGGGATCACGGTGATATTGAAAGCTTCAAAATGCTCTATTAACCTATGTAATTCCTGCTAATAATTCTTTAGGTGTGGGGAATTGAAATGTATAGTATTCCATACTTGTCTAACGATAATATCCAAGTCTCTGAAAACTTTCAATTCTTTGACGTTTAAGTCTATGGATTTCTTTAACCCTTGTACTGGAGCTTCATACTTGATGGTGTTATTGGTGCATTCAAATTCTAGTCTACAGGACAGGAAATGACGTTTACCTTTTGGATCAAGAGGATGGACCATGTGCCTGATCGTTCCTATGATTTAGATCCATCAAAGTATATGGTCCAAATTTGTGAATGACAATCACCCTTTTCCTCTTTCTTATTACTTTCTTTCTCCCCTATATTTTGTTTTGTAATCTCTAGCACATGGTATTGACAGAAGAGGGTGTATTATGTTGGAATAGGATACTTCTCTTGAAAAACCATTTCAGATTTTTGAGGGAGAGGGGCATCGGATAAGAGAGGATAAAAGTTCCTGAAGTGGGAATTGCATGAATAATTTCCCAGCACGGAGAAATCTGTGGATGAGGGTTCGTTTACGGTTTCTAGATCAGTGACCGTATGTTTCAGATATCTCTCCCTATTGATTCTGATCATATTCTTGTATCCCTTCAGTGGTAGCCAAAGGTGTGAACATTGTGTACTAAAGTACCCATTTAACTTCTCAGACCAATCTTAATTTAGTAGTAACCCATAGGCCTTTGGGATGTCTATTACAATGATGCCAATCACTTGCACAAAATTAGGAGGTGTCACTATCCTGATCATTAAATCTATGAGTTCCCCCATGAATTTGAATTGGGTTCTATCTAGTTGTATCACATGTTTATCTCTCTTGAGAGGAACGACATTTAAGTTTTTGCAAATAGACAAGGTCATAACGTTGGAAGATGCTCCCGAATCTACCAAACAATTGTGGAGGTTCCTGTTGAAGACTTCGAACATTAATAGAAAGGATGGGACAAAAGGTTTTCCATTCTTATCTTTTGAGAATGTATTCACTGTTGGTTTATTTACTAGATCTGTGGAAGTTAGATTTCTTTCTTTCTCATTGCTTATCGTAGGGTTTTCTATTGATTTCAACGCTTGTAGCGGGAAATTTTTTTGATGAGGGATTCTGCATAGGTCCAAAATGTTGGGTATGTGTTATATTCTTTTCATGTATGTGTGTGGGTGCGTCAGGTTCGACAACTACATTTGAAATTCCTAGGGGGGGGAAGGTATGCCCCCCTTGGCTACGCGCAACATTCGGAGTAGTGCCTCGAAATTTTTTTTGGGGCTGTTTTTGCTATTTTTAGAGGTTTACTAAATTAATCTAGGATTAAGGGATTAGGGTTTTGGTATCTACGAAATACCTAAAAAAATTGTATATATTGTATGGTGAATGGTGAAATTTTATAATGAATATAAGAAAGGTTTTCCCGGTTGAGGGTTTTCGGTATAAAATCTCTCTATACTATGTGTATGAGCCATTGATTAAATTATGTTTTTCTTAAGAATCTATACGTGTTTCTTTACTTCACAGGTTTAAAACATACATGTGGTATCAGAGCTCATTTTTGGCTTCAGAGGGATGCCATTGTTTTTTAGGGTTTGGCTCGGTCTTGATAGATCAAGTTTATCTTGGGTCTGTGATAAACCTGGGTTTAGTTGGAGATTTTGTAGTTGTGATTTGAGTGTAGAAAGAGGAATGGCAAGCTCTTCTAGAATCGAGATAGATAAGTTCAACAGTAAAAACTTTGAGCTATCGAAGATGAAGATGGAGGACCCTTTTATAGACAAGGAACAATGGATCGATGTGGATCCTGGTACACAGCCTACTAGTACATAATCTACTAGCACACAGGCTATTGGTACACATCTACCAGTACATAGACTACCAATACTCCACCTACTAGTATGTCGAAGGAAGATTGGGATAAGTTGGATAGAATAGAAAGGAGTACTATTCAAATCTTCTTGGTAGATTCAATGTTGTTGAATGTCTCAGGAGAGTATACAACCAAGGAACTATGGGATAAGTTGGGGAATTTGTATCAATCAAAGTCCCTGGTAAAAAGGTTGTTTATTCGAAAGAAGTTGTATCATCTTAGGATGGAAGATGGAGATTCTGTGACAGAACATCTAAATGCATTTAATAATCTGGTAAGTCAACTTGTCTCTGTTAATATTACAATTGTAGAAGAAGATAAGTGTATTACTTTGTTATGTTCTTTGACAAACTCTTGGGATAATGAGGTTGTAGAAATTAGTAGTACCACTCAATCTACATTGAATTATGAGCATGTAGTTTCATCCTTGTTATCTGAAGAGATGAGGTGGAAACGCATGGATAGGGATTAGCATAGATGCTTTATTTGTAAGAGTTCATACCCAAGACATGAATCCTAGTAAGCCTTTAGGGGGGGAGATCTAAATCTATAGGTAGATCTAAGTCTCCAGGAAAATATTTGAGGAAATGTTGGAAGTGTGGTAAAACAGGGCATTATAATAAAGATTGCAAGTCTAAGAAGGTTGAAAAACCAAAGGGATCTGATAGTACCTCTTTCACATAGGAGAAAACCTCCATTAAAGAAGGAGGTGATGTTTACCTAGAATCTACAAGTAGACATGTAGATCGTGATGTATGGTTGATCAAATCAGGTGCGTCATACCTTATTACTCCTCACAAGGAGTGGTTCTCTGAATATGAAAAATATGATGGTGGTGATGTATTCCTAGGAGATGACTCGACAGAAAAATATTGAGACGTGAAGAGTTAAGTTGTTGCTAAAAGATGGAAGGATTAGAACTCTCCCTTGGGTTCTTCACATTCCAAAACTAGCCAAGAGCTTAATATTTGTAATCAATATGGAAGATGCAGGAGTGGATATTGTATTTTGAAAGGGAGCTTGCAAGATGGTACGAAGAGCAATGGTGTTGATGAGGGGAGTTTGGTGTGGAACTCTGTACAAGTTGTTGGGAAGAACTTATACTAATAAGTGTAACAATTTTGTTGTCCTTGAACAAACAAATAAAGAATACAAGACCAATACCATCCCTGAAAAGAAGACCATGTTGTGGCATCAAAGATTGGCGCATATTGGAGAAAAGGGCCTTCGAACACTACATGGTAAAGGCATGGTTGAAGGTATGTCTAATTGCACTCTGGATTTTGATTTCTATGAACAATTCATATATGGTAAACAAAATTGAGTAAGACTCCCATCTGCTGCTACAAGAGAAAAGGGCATCTTAGAATTGATACACAGTGATGTGTTTGGACATGTGCCTATTCCATTCACTAGGTAAGTCTGTGTATTATGTTTCATTCATAGATGATTTATCAAGGTACACATGGATTTATTTTCTTAGAAAGAAATCTGATGTATTTGATAAATTTAAAGAGTTTAAGGCTCTAGTAGAAAATCAGATAGAGAATAAAATAAAGGTATTAAGAATAGATAATGGTAGAGAATTCTGTGGAAATGAATTCAAAGAATTCTGTAAGAATTGTGGTATATAAAGGCATAAGACTACTCCATACACTCCTTAGTAGAATGGAGTTGCAGAAAGGATGAACAAGACACTGATGGAAAAAGAAATGAGAATGCTCAGCGGTGCCAAGTTAGGACAAGAATTTTGGGCAGAGACAGTGGGTACAACATGTTACCTGGTCAATCGATCACCTTCATCAACATTGGATGATAAAACTCCACACGAGGTATGGTCTAGAAAGAAATCCTCTCTTCAACATCTTAGAGTATTTGGTTGCGATGCTTATGTACACGTTCCAAAGGAAAATAGAAGTAAGATGGATAAAAAGGATGAAAAGTGTATTTTTATTGGTTATAAATATGTTGTGAAAGGTTATAAGCTTTGGAACCCAGAAACCAAGAAAATTGTTTATTATCGAGATGTTGTTTTCAGAGAGGTAAAAGATGTGTCCAAACAAGAATTCCTACCAATGCAAGAAAAGCCTGAGAAAATAGAACTTGAGTTGGATGATGCAAAATATGAATCATCTGAAGAAGAGGAAGAAGAAGAAGAAGAAGAATAAACTCATACCCCAGTATTGAGGAGATCCGTGAGAGATAGAAGGAAACCAGAAAGGTATAGTCCGCCTGATTTTCATTCCAACTTTTCTTTATCTGTTATTGATGATAATCCCAAAACTGTCAGGGAAGTAGTGGATTCAGAGGATAGTAAGCTCTAGAAGAAGTCCATGGTTGAAGAAATGGATGCCTTGGATAAGAATGAGGCATGGGATATAGTTGAGTTTCAAACTGGAAGAAAATCGGTTGGTAGCAAATGGTTGTTCAAGAAGAGGTTTAATGCACAAGGTAAACTGGAGAAATACAAATCTCGGTTAGTAGCAAAAGGTTATTCTCAGGTAGAGGGAATTGACTTTGGTGAGATTTTTTCTCTTGTTGCTAAGTTAACTTCTATTATATTTCTTTAACTATTGCTGCTACTTTTGATCTTGAAGTGGAACAGATGGATGTGAAGACAACATTCCTACATGGGGATCTGGAAGAGGAAATCTACATGAAGTAGCCATAAGGATTTGTAGTGAAGGAAATAAAGAGCTAGTTTGTAAGCTAAAGAAGTCACTATATGGTCTGAAACAATCACCTAGGATGTGGTACCAAAAGTTTGACACATACATCCTTGGATTGGGATTTGTAAGAAGTAGGGCTAATAACTCTGTATGTTCCAAGAAGGTTGGTAATCACATCATTTATGTAGTGTTGTATGTTGATGACATGTTGTTGGTAGGAAATAACAGGATGTTATCAAGGAGGTGAAATCACATCTATCCTCCAAATTTGACATGAAGGATATCAGTGCTACTAACTTCATTCTAGGAATGGAGATTAAAAGGGATCGTGAAAACAAGAAAATCTGGTTGAATCAGAGAAAATATGTTGAGATGATATTGCAGAGGTTTAATATGCATGGAAGTGAACTAGTCAAGGTTCCTATTCCTATAGGTGTAAAGTTATCTATAGCTCAGTGTCCCAAGACACAGGAGGAAGAAGAGGACATGTCCCATGTTCCATATGCCAGTGAAGTTGGTATTTTGATGTATGGAATGGTCTGTACTAGACTAGACATTGCACATGTAGTGGGAGTTTTGAGCAGGTATATGTCAAAACCAGGGAAGGAGCATTGGATAGCAGTAAAGAGGGTCTCCATTTATCTTCGTGGCACTACCGATTATGGATTGTGCTACCAAGGAAGACTGGGATTGGACAGAGTGGTGGACACACATGGCTTTGTTGATGCAGATTGGGTTGGAGATATGGATCAGATAATATCTACAAGCGGGTATGTGCTTAACCTATTTGGAGGAGAAATCATTTGGATGAGCAAAAGACAGGTTGTAGTGGCACTCTCAACTACAGAAGATGAATACATGGTAGCCAATCATGCAAAAAAGGAAGCAATATGGTTACAAATATTGTGTTCAGGTAGTGAGTTGGTACAACAAGAAGTGAGATTAGATTGTGACAATCAGAGTGCAATCTTCCTCACAAAGAACCCAACTTATCAATCAAAGACAAAGAATATCGATGTTATGCTATAACCCTATAATTTATAGGATCAACTGTTGATTGTAATTTTTTTCCTTTACTATTTTTGACTTGTAGATATTGTTTCATTCTAAAAAAAAGAAAAAAAAGAAGAAAGAAAAAAGAAAGAAAAGAAAAGAAAAAAAAGAAAAGAAATGAGAAAAATAAAAAGAGGGCATAAAAGAAAAAGGAAAAATCCACATGAATTGATAATGACTTGATCCATACAGTTTAAACATGGACAAGTCTTTTAAATGTAAGTATTTAGGATTAGTGAATAATCTTGGTTATACTGTCTAATCTTAGCCAACTAAACTAGGTTAGCTAGTGAATAAATTTTACCAAACAGTCTAATCCTGGTTAAATAACCCCAGGGTAGAATATTTTCTTATCCCAATAGTTTAAGTTGGGATAAAGGTGTAAAGAAGTAGGTTAGGACATAGGTTATTTAGTTTCTCTTAAATAAAATGTGTAAGATGATCGATGAAAAATGCATGATTTTGATGGTGAAATGTTTTTTCCAACCCCATGGTGACAAATCAAGGGAGGCAGTGCAAAAAATCCATAAAAATATCATTAAGACTAAGTTTGGCCTCATATACTAAAACACACCCTAGAGATTAATGATCGGGCGTAGATTTACGAGTAAGCTTCCGATGCCTAGATCTATAGCTTTGATGAGTTTTCAGACCCCCCAGACCATTTTACCTTTAACGATTGGG